>CAIGRP010081998.1:0-11917 GCA_903798385.1 Fraxinus cuspidata | reverse complement strand
ATGCAAATTCAACTCGAAAGTGATACTTCAAGAAAAGATAAATCTTGTGACTACATATGAAGATCTATTATTCTCAAAATTACAGACAAAAAATTTTCCTAGCAAAAAAATCGGAGCTTTCTTGCAATCAGCTAGACTGAGTAGATGAATAATATTTTCAAAGGATCGCCCCCCACCCCGAGAGAGAGAGAGAGCTATCACAGGAAGATAAAGAATCAAATCATCAACAGTAAAATTCCAACAAGGAATGGCTCAACTACTGTGTAAAGATGAAGAAACGGGATCTCCTGAATGTTTAAATTCAAATCCGCATACTGAACGACACAAAAATTTTATTGAACTTTCAAAGTGAGAAATCTATGAAGAGAAAAAGAGGAAATCAGTAGTTCAATGATTTTGCATTAGTTCGTCGCAAATCCTACATAACAAGTAAAATCAGCGGATGTAACATATCAGAAAGCACTTTTTTTTTTCCAGTGCAAACATTATGAATTTTGGCGTAAGCTAATAAATAAGAAAATCCAGAGATGTATACTATGTACAGTCTCATTCTTTTTAACCTTGTTCTTGCGCTCGAAAAATCAGAAAGCTCTTGCAACATGTTTATGAAGTTCTGATAACGACTTATGCTCAAAGCAAATGGATGCCTATCAGATATTCAGAGGTAGAAACATTCCCAGAAGTTTATTGTGGTGTGGATACCCAGATGTGCAAAAATTTAGCCACATTTGCTTCTTAGATGTGGATATTCATGATGTAATTGCTGACCTGCAGGATGAAAGCTGAACAAATACAGCAATTGTAAAGTTTTCAAATGTATAAGAAAATCAAAAGGTGTATTGGACATAAACGCCACAAACCTTGGGGTCTCTAATGATAATTTCCTTGCATTGTACCAACCCTTCAAAGCAGAATTATATCCAATCTCTCATCATTAAACGCATACTTAATCGTCATGCCCAAGTTGTAGAATCTGGTGTCATCCAGCAGTACAGTTTGAAGGGAAATATTCAATTGTTAGTAAACCAAAACCATTGCTATTTTAAAAGCACTATTACCTTGAAAAGGGAAAAATTGGCACAGTAACACAACTTTATAAACACGTGGTATAAAATAACATCATAGATCACAAATAAAAGTCATTTACAAAGGTTGAGCAGGAAACAACATTTTATTCAGCAGAGGCAAACGGATTATAAAGAGTCATAAAGATGCTAAAAAAGGCTAATGAAGCCAAAAAGCCAGGGGCCTACTTGAAACCCCAATCCATCCTGGGCATGCAGAGGCAGTAAGAGTTGTAGTATTGAAATTATCACCTCTCTTTTTAGAGCAAATAAGACCTTGCGATTTGACAATTCAATTTAGTAAAGCAATGGTAACACATTATGCAACAGAAAATGATGTGCTATAATGCTATTTAAAGATCTCTTACCCTCCCAGTCTAAGACAATATCAAATTGAAGTATATAGTTACAGCTGATTAGTGTTTGACCTACAATGGACTCCAAAAAAATTTAAGCGCCTATTGATTTCTATTATGAAGTTAAGATGATTAAAATATTCGATACACAGAACGGGCCTGACTAAACAGCTCAGATCATAATGATAGTGTACTATAAAATACAGACTCTAAACGTAGTAAACAAGAGAAACTAAAATCAATAACATTAATGGATATCAATGGGTCATCCAATAAGATCCAATATTGTTATAGGATGGATTTGAATCAAATAATTTAGATAGATTAACAAGTTCTGGATGAAAATTACCCCCCACTATTCAACGAACAGAAATAACTAACTCGGGCATGATATCGGGGATGAGATGATAATAAGTAATGTGATAGATAATAAATAAGTAATGTGAGGTGAGATGAATGTCCCATACAAAATTCACAACCACAAGGAGGACAAATTTTCACTGACATGAACGTGTATCAATTTTATGCAAAAAGAACCATGAGTAGCAGAACAAAATCAAGAGTAGAGTTTTTACCTTGTGATAATTCAATCCTCATATGCCCTCCAAACCTCCTCAATCTCCATCTCAGAACCATCCAGAGGTAGATCGCTTTCTAAACCACTCGAGGTGTCAGCCTGCTTGAGTTGCAGCTGAACACTCTTGTCTTCTGAATCACTCTCAAACAAATCCTTATCCTCCATGTCCGATAAATGATCAAAAGTCCCTATCTCCTTCTTCTTCCCTCTATAACCAATATGTCTTAGAACCTTTTCCTTCCAAACAACCAAAGGGTGCTTCTCAATTAACTCTGATCCTTCGTAAGCCTCATTCAAGAACACACTAAGCCTTTTTCCCCTTTCTGAAACATAAAAAATCCCAAAATGCTTTAGCAAAAGCCTCATTAGCTTCTGAGGCATGACAAATTCCCTCCTAAAATGTGTTAGATGGTCAGTCACCAACCTCTTTTCAAGCGTGAAATTAAGCAACTCGTGCATCACTGCAACTGCCCTCTTATCAAACTCTCGCGACCCAGCTTTTAAACCACGAGCATCTGCATAAGGAGACAGATACTCCCTCTTCTGAAAATGGTCGATTTGCCCACCATACCTATACACCTTCTTAAAATTAGATGGAAACTTCAGAGGAAAAGCCAATGAAAGCAATCCTGGGACATGATCATTATCATTCAACTCTTCATTCAAACCTAACACCTTCTTCTCCAATTCCGTTACTGCCCAACTAGCTTTCCAAGACACAAGCTCCAAGTACTCTCCCTCATCATAAGGCTTGAACGGCTGAACTACACGAAAATTTTCAGGATACTTATACACCCAATGCTTCCTAAAATCCATAGGCAACCCAAAATCCCGTCTAAAGTGTGCGATCTTATCCAGCGGTAGACGCTTATCTACTGCCATCATCAGCATTCTAGTCACATACTCTGCAACCTTATCACTGTGCCTTTCTATAATCTCCTCCTCCTCTTTCACCAATTCCTCAGCCTTTTCTGTCATTCCACACCAAACAACACCCCTTTGGCCTTTGTACAGCTCAAAAAGCTTCGGCGATTTCTGAAGAAAATCGGAAAGTTTGTGGGGCTTGGGAAGATTGACTTGTTTTCGATGCTGGTCGAGATTTTTTAAGGTTATGATTTGTTCGGGTTCTTTTTTGAGGATTTCTAATAAATTCAAGATTTTGGAGATTATTTTGTGCTTTTCTATGACGATTTCTAGGTGGTGGACTCGCTTATTCTTGCTGCGGTCTTGGACCCTTTTGCTGGTAGTCATCAACCGAATTTGCGTGCAGAATGAATTTAAAGGAGAATTCCGCATTGTTGCAGATATCTATTCAAACTGGGATGGGTAATATTTTTTGATAAGATATTATATGACAGTTCTTCTCACTTTTTATTGAATAAATTCTGTCTCGTTTAAGCCATTGGAAGCCCGGAATCAAGAAAACTGAAGAAATATACCTGTGGGATGCAAACTATATCTGGCGGTACCGCCTTGCACCTTGGAGATTACTCTTTGCTTTTGTAGCTCCTTATCACATTGCACATGGGTGGATTGCATTCATTTTCTCTTTGCTCTTAATCAGTGGAATTGCTTTTCTCCTTATCAGTTCGTCTGCGCCCATGGGTTGTCCAGTCACCGACCTAGGACTCAGAATTGGGAAATTGAAATTGAATTTATGGCATTGGGTTGACGGGTTACTGGTATCGAAGTGGAGCTAAGTGTTTGTGAAAATGCCTTACTGAATAACGGAGAGGGAAAGGCAAATCAATTTTATAAGGGCTTAATCGCACACAAAGTTTGACAACGTTTGACATGTAGTGTGCAAAACGTCCCTACGTTTCAATTTTTTGCATTTTCACCCCTACTTCAACGTTTACGTAAAATGACTAATATAACTTCGTATATAAATAAAACAAAAAATAAAATAAAATAAAAATAAAAAATAAATTGCAATCTTACTCCTAAACTTTTTAAAAATACAAATGAATCAAAAATTTATGAAAATATTAAAAATAACAAAAAAAACTCTTTCCCTTCATTTTTCTTCTCTAGCGTCTTTTTTCCCCCCCCCCATTTTTCTCCCTCTCCCACCATAACGCCTCTAAACATCTTGTTTTCCCCCCGATTTCATCTATCTATCTTTTGAGGCCATATTGAATTTTTGAGGTATTTTTGTGGGTCTTTGAGAGGATGAAGAAATCAATATTGAGAAAAGCTCATATTAACCTCTTTGTCGAGAAAAGCTCAAGAGCACACAATTTTTCTGACCTTAACATAGTGAGGACCATAATCCAACCAAATCAAATCCATTCCATTTTTGCTAAACTTTTCAATTGTTTTCGTCAGATTCCGATTTTCCAGGTGCTAGTCATTATCCTTGAGCACTTCCTTAGCCAACGCCGCATTGTTCACCACAACATTCAGATGAAAACCTAGGTAGACAGAGAAGATCGGTTCGTATTCTTGTGACCACTCGGTGAAGCACCTGACGACCGGCTTAATGTCGTAGAGGTTTCCGACCACCGGCAACGGCCTTGGGCCCGACGGCAGTTTGAATCGGAGCCAGTTGAATAGCTTATAGGCTATGAAAATGAAGGAAACTGAGAGGAAAATCAATTGGAGATCCATTGGGATGGAAGGTTTAAGCTTGGAGTGTAAAAACAAAAAAGTGATATTATGCAGATATTTTGGGGTCAATTTAAAGATTGAATTTTTGAAGTAATTTTGTGGGTCTTTGAGGAGATGAAGAAATCAATATGGCCTCAAAAAGATTGAAATGAGGGTGGAAAAACGAGATGTTTGGAGGGCGTTGTGGTGGGGGAGGGAGGGAAATTTAAGAGGGAAAATAAGCCAGATAAGAAAAATGAAGAGAAATAGTTTTTTTGTTATTTATAATATTTTCATAAATTTTGGACTTATTTGCATTTTTTTAAAAGTTTAGGAGTAAGATTTCAATTTATTCTTTATTTTTCTTTTCTTTTTTGTTTTATTTATATAGGAGTGTATATTGGTCATTTTACGTTAAAAATAAGTGAAAATGATGTTTTCCGCAATGTACCGTTGAAGTAGGGGTGAAAATGCAAAAAATTGAAACGTATGCACGTTTTGCACATTACATGTCAAACGTAGGGATGTTTTGTGCGATTAAGCCGTTTTATATGTATAACGTTTCCGTGCGAATCACACGACTTTGTGCGCGTAGGTGTGTCTAGAATGTTAGATGGGGACAAGCCGTTCACATAAGAAGCGAGTCATGGGACGAACTGAATGGAGATTTTTGTCCGAATCACTCGTCGACTTGTCCGATAATTGAGGAAGCAAAAAGGATTCTTTAGTTAAAAATATGAAACTCGAGAGCTGTCCCACTTTGGGGAGAGTCGGTGCAAGCAAGTCGAGCCCAACTCAACTCGTTAAAAATCTCTAGGTGTGTCCGTTTGCCCATGCAAGCACCATCATTTGTCTAAGTTTAAAAAATCTGCTTATAAGTAAATTTTATAATAACTCATTCCTAAAAATAAGTAACTGAATTGATAGGGCCCGAAACAAGTTATTTTAAGGATCAAACTTTACAACAACCACAAAATTGCAGAAATTAAAGAAAATCATAACATAAGGATTTTTCTCCCCTAAGGGCCAGGATGTTCAATCTTATGACCTAATTACCCGTTGAGCATCTGCAATGAGATATATCTCTAGATCCATTAAGAACAAACAAAGAATCAGTACAGAATGTACAAAGAAGCCAACGATTTCTCTGAGTTTTATCTTGCCTCTTCTATAAACATAATCACACAACCCTCAATATCTAAATGACTGTACACAACAATCAAAACTCACAAAGAAATAGAGACTAAAGAAACCACAGATCGATTACAAATTTTACAAGAGAAAACTCTAACTATCACTCAGAGAAAGGAAGAAGAACGAAGAGACTCAAAAGTAGAACCATCTCGAAGAAGTCAAAGTGCCAAGATCAAGCCATGTATCTATCCAACTCAATAGTCACAATCCAAGGATCAGAATACATCCATGTGTAGGACAAATCCTCAACCATCAAGAGGCCAAAACTATGTTCACTTAAATGTGGCCCAATTGCACAAATGGCCCACAAACCAAGTAACACTGAGGCAGCACAAATACATTAACAATCTCCACCTTGTTGAGCTATTCCTTGGTCTTTCTAGTGGATCTAGTCATCTATATACATTGCTTCATTTGCTCTAAAACCTATAAAAAAAATAGTTAAACTCTTTTCAACAACAATACTTGAAGTTTTAATTATCACAACATCAGGTGATGTTCAGAATCTTCAAGCAATTTCTAAATTTATTTAAAGGTAATACCCTAGTCCCCAAATCTGAAGGATTAAATTATGTAGAAATTTTAACTAAACGGATTAAACATTTTTCTGCCATATTTCTCACAAAATGAAATTTAATGTCTATGTATTTAGTTCTATCATGATAAACATAATTTTTACTCAAATGAATGACACTTTGATTATCAGTGTAAATCCTAACAAAATCATTCACAAANTTTCTCACAAAATGAAATTTAATGTCTATGTATTTAGTTCTATCATGATAAACATAATTTTTACTCAAATGAATGACACTTTGATTATCAGTGTAAATCCTAACAAAATCATTCACAAAACCAATTTCATTTAACAAACCTCTTAACCACATACTTTCTTTTACAGCATCACATGCAACAATATATTCAGCTTCAATTGAGGACAAGAAAACTAATTTTTGTAATTGTGACTTCCAACTAATGCAACTATTACATGGAGTGAAAATATAAGAAGATGTGAATCTTCTTTTATCTAAGTCACCAGCAAAATCAGAATCAGTGTAACATTTTAATTTTATCCCTTCATTGCTTCTTTTATATTTTAAACCTAAATCAGAAGAGCCTTTAAAGTATCTCAACATCCATTTCGTAGTCAGCCAGTGTGTTTCACCTGGATTGGCCATAAACCTGCTAAAAATACAAAACAAAAAACACAAAATTGAAACACGAAGAGAACAATTCCTTAATGTTTCAGAATGAGGGAATCAATAAGATAATACCAGAATCACACCAAGAATTCCAACACAGATGCAAGAAAACAACGAGTCACCAAGACTCAGTGGGAACTCAGCAGGAATCGGTATGAGTTACCCCAACTCGCCCAGACTCAGAACAAGTCAACAAACCACCAAAATACAGTAGTGAGTCAGATTTCAAAACCACCAAGACTTAGTAAAAACAGACGATTAAACATAGTTGATAGTGAGTTCAAACGAGTTTTGAGGAAAAACTAATTTTGCCTCAAAAAATATATGAAACTCTCAACCCAGATCCTTAGATCTACACCAAGAAACACCAAAACCTAACATCGGCCTAACCTTTTCCCAAAAAAACACAGCTTTGATACCACTTGTTAGGCCACGAAACAAGTTATTCTAAGGATCGAACTTTACAACAACCACTTGCAGAAATTAAAGAAAATCATAACACAGGGATTTTTTACCCCTAAGGGCTTGGATGTTGAGTCTTACGACATAATCACCCGTTGAGCATATGCAATGAGATATAGCTCTAGATCCACTAAGAACAAACCAATAATCAGTACAGAATGTACGAAGAAACCAACGATTTCTTCGAGTTTTATCTCGCCTCTTCTACAAACGTAATCACACAACTCTCAATCTCTAAATGACTGTACACAATAATCAAAATTCACAAAGAATCAGGGATTGAAGAAACCACAAAGATCGATTACAAATTTTACAAGAGAAAACCCTAACTGTAATTTAGAGAAGAAGAACGAAGAGACTCAAAAGCAAAACCATCTCAAAGAAGTCAGTGCCAAGATCAAGTCATGTATCCATCCAACTCAACATTTACAATCCAAGGATCATAATACAGCCACGTGTAGGACAGATCCTCAACCATCAAGAGGCCAAAATAGTGTTCACTTAAATGTGGCCCAATTGCACAAATGGCTCAACATGTCAAGTAATAGTGATGCAACTCAAATACATTAACATAAATCATTGGAACAATGCAAGATGAAGGACCTTTTACTGTCCAACATTAAAAATTGCTCTGTCAAATTTTTTTTTTTTTTTTTGAAAGGTTATGGAGGACCCGTTTGGTTTATATTTCACATTTTAGTTTTTCAATTTTGATTATTCAGAAAAAATATAGTAATTTTATGTTAATATATTGTCATATAATATTATATTTTAAAGTTGATAAATCTTACAATATTTTTTTCGCTAATAAAAATAAAAATAAATAATAGGGGCTAATTTATCCTTGTTTAAATATGCATTTTCAGAAATTTCGGAACAAACATGTTTTCAATATTTTGCAAAATTGAAAATTAAACACAGTTTGAAAACAGTAAACAAAATGCACCCTAATTTTTTGCTTAAGATAATTTACTTTTAATTGAAAAACTAATTTAAAAAATGATGTTTCCGTTACTATCAGAATATTCAGCCTTTGCTTAAAATTTAAAAGAAAAAAGATTGTCTTTTCTCCACATTATGACTTTTCATGGTGAAAAATGTGAAAATGAGTGGCTTCTTTTTGCATTTAAGGAAAGCCAAATAAGCTATAAATTTTAATTTGATAAAAAAAAAATTCTTTAAACTTATTATATGGTTATAAGAAGTTTTTTTTTTTTAAATATAAAAAACTTAATTTGCAATATCTTCATAGATGAGTGAAAGTGAAACTTAAAAAACGATTTTTTTTATTTAATACCACATTAAATTAACTCATTTAAACCTTTTCAATTTCAGAGAGAGAGAAAAAAAATTATTTATCTGTATAAATTATTTATCTGTATAAGCATTTAGTTGAGTGTAATATTATTCTCTATATTTTGTGAACGTGTTTGTCTGCATTGTTAGAAAGGATTCATACGGGACGTAGATGGGGCAGTTTAGGATCTTACAAAGTAAATAAATCTCTCGAATTAAAAATCAAAATGTACTAATGTTTTCATGATTTGAACAAGATGTTGTGGTATCTCGATATTAAGCCCTTCTTTGGTGGGATTAAAATCATATTTTGGTAAATTTTAATAAAAGTTGATAAAATGTAACTATTTGAAAAGTTAAGAGCCTTAAAATTAATTGTTGATTTCGACTTACATTAAAATTTAATGTAAATTTTACTGAACATCAACAAATGATAGCTTGTGATAACATGATCTACTTTACACTCCAATTTACGTTCGCTCACTATATAAAAGTAGATGAAGGTGAATATTATACTTGTAATAAGAGAATTAATTGCAAGATTATGGTTTTTTTCCTTATGAAATTGCACTTGTAATGATAGAACATTCTGGGCGCCATTCTACCAAACCAAACATACCATTTTCTAAACAAAATATTGTCGCAGATGCAATGCCAAGATTCTGAATTTTAACTTGGTAGAGTTCATTTCAAGAATGTTAGAGGGAAAATAGTCAAATCATTTGTTCGCCCATTAAAATTTTAATACATTTTTTTTATCTTCTTTTCAACCACACATTCTCCAATGAAATAATATTACACGTAAATAAAAAAATTCCTTTTTTTTTTTAACTACACATTCTCTCAAAAATTATTATTTCAAAATACATTATTTTCAAAATCTCATTATAATGGGACCAAACGAGGAGATAGTTTAACTTGTTATTTAATTGGAAAAAAAGTTGTGAATCCAAGTTTTAATGTCCAAATTAGGGTTAAAAGCGCATGTAATTAACTTACAAATAAATTTTATGTTAGTTACTAAACTTTATTTTATTTCAAAATAATTACTAAACATTTTTTTATTTTTTATTTTTTGTCTCAAATTGATCTCTCGATTAAATTTCGTTATTTTTTCTCCAAGAGATTACATAAATGTAGAGGCCTTTGATGTCAGACATTTTGTTAGAAGAATTAAGAGGAAATTACATAAAATCAGACATTTAAGTTTAAAAATTCAAAAATCAGATTTAAACTTTATTCAATCAAAAATCATGTATTACATAATAATTATAAATATAAAATGTTTTCACCCAAATCAATTACAAACCCTAATTTTATTTCATTCTTCTCACTCTCACTCTTACTCTCCCGCCCCATCTTCTTCGTCTCCTTCTCATGCCTTCCTTTGATGCCGCTCGATTCGCCATTGCCGGGAAAAACTCTCCATCGTCGGACTCAATGGAGTCAATGGAGAAGTCGATATCGCGGCATGCCTTCTCGGGACCACCGTTATCGCGCTTCCTACACAGCAGAGCCCGAGAGTACCGCTGCCACATGGAATCGACGGCGGCATCGAGATCTGTCGTCGCATTTTGCGCGAAGCGACATCACTTGAAGGCGCAGTCGCTGCGCGCAAATCGCGGCTGCAGAAGGTGCTGCCACTTCGTTACCTCGCCCCATCCTCTTCTTCTCCTCCGCTCTGATTTCTTTCTTTGGCAAAATTTGTAGTACAAGTCCATCCTTTATAGAGAAGGTGAAGTTTGATCCCTTGTGGCATAATTGTAGATTAGGTCCCGAATTGTAGATTAGGTACTCCGATTCAATGGTTTGGGAATTTTCCGCACGGTGGTTTGGTTAGGTATAGTAGTGTTGGAAGAAATCCTCGATTTTAGCAGGCGGTGGTTGATTGAAGTTGCAGGTGCAGGTCGTGTGTGGTGTTGGAGCAGGCGTTTGTCGGGGGTGGCAGCGGCGATTGTGTGATAGTCATGGCGTCGTTTTTGACGACGATGGTGGTACGTTTCTGTTGTTGGCAACAATGGTGCGTTGATGTGGTTGTGGTGTGTTGATGGTGGCAGCGATGTTTTGGCAGTGGCGGCGATGGTGTTGTGTTGTTGGTGGGGGGCAATGGGATAACGTTTGTGACCAAATATTAGTGGTGGATCGGGTTTAGGGGTAGGGTGTTTGGTGTATGTGACTACTATTTGGTTTATTCTCACTAACTATTAAAATGTGACCTTAAAATTTGATAATTTGTGATTAAAAAATAATTTGCGACCAACAAATTTTATAATATGTGATCGGTAGATAAACTATGACCTACAACTTTTTTGATCCGTGACCAACGAAATAAATTGTGATGTATAAATTTTTTTACTTGTAATCTTTAAATAATTTGTGACCAAGTAATTTAATAATATGTTATCAATAAATAAGTTATGATCTATAATTATGTACATGTAATCATTAATTGTATAATTGTTAATTTATATTTAAATAATAATTATTTTTAACTAATTAACCAAATATCTGAATTTTGCATTTTTTAAACTTAATACCTGATTTTTACAATTGTAAAACTTAATGCTTGATTTGTAAACTCTTCCCAATAATTAATCCAACTATCAAGCAAAAATGAAGTCTTGATTCTCATTATTTTCAAGATATATTTTTTTCTCTTATTTTCAATTACACATTTTTCAATAAAATAATATTACATACAAATTCAAATTGTTTTCTTATCTTTTTAATTGTAGATTATCCATCAAATTATTATTTCAAAACGTATTTTTTTTTTCAAAAAATAGCATCGAACAAGCTCTAAAAAGTAGAGATTGGTGTGACTAATGAAATCTCGCTATAATTTGACTATGACTAGTGTTTTTTAGCCTGCCTATTCATGAAATTCTGTGTATAGAATTTTGACAAAACGTGAATCCTACCTACTCTATTTCTACAATTACATAAGAGCTGCAATTATTAAGCCCCATTTTCATAAATTTATAAAGACTAGTACTATTTAGCAGATTAAAACACCATTTCATGCTATCATACTCAATTAAACGAATAATTTAATTCTACCTATCATTGGACTTCCCATTTAATGTCATCTAAATTGATGTTATAATACCACGTGTGGTAGATAATATTATTCAGATATAAATAATTTATAAATAAGAATGATAAGAGGAATAGTAA
>CAIGRP010081995.1:0-10702 GCA_903798385.1 Fraxinus cuspidata | reverse complement strand
ACGAAAAATTGTAGGAAAATAAAATCTAAAAAAGGGACATTGAAATGAAGTTGAGATTGAAAAGAAATATAAACAATCACAACTTTATGTTTCACAATTAATATAAAATTATTTTGATATTTAAAATTTATCGATCATATATTTATCATGGCCGCATTTCAACATTTCCAACAAATTTTAAATCGCTTAAAACGAATATTTGTAACTTAAAATACTGAATCAAACGTAAATAATAAAAAGGGCTTAGTCAAGTTGAGCCGTCAAATCATTTGGCTTGTAAACAGTAACAAAAAAAAAACGGCTTAGCCGAGCCATAAAGCCATTTGCTCGGCTCGACTTATGAACAGTACCACCAAACTCATTCTTTTACTTATGTAGGAAAAGTAATACTTAAAACTTTAAAAAGCGACATTGTGTCACTTTTTAATACTTTTCACAGTATTTTTTTACTTTCAAAATACTTTTCATATGATTATTCGGAACGTCCCTAATTTTAGGGGTATTTTTGTAAGTTTCCCAAAATATACTGATACCATTTTTTTCAAAATTTAAAGTTGAAAGGTGGGGATTGGGGTCATTTTCCCTTTCTAAAATATAGCTTATTTTCTTAGCCACTGCCCAAGATGAAAGGGCTTTGAATATTGTCAACATATTGATGTTACTTACTATGCCCTCTGTTTGATATAAATTAAAATTAATAATTAATTTTAACTGTATATTTTATGGGATGTACAACTTTTCGACCACACATTTCATCAACTTTTATTAAAATCTATTACAAATCTGATTTTAATCTCCATCAAATGCTATATAAGTGTTTATTCACTCAAAACAGTAATGAGGTTTATTATTCAATCATTATTCTTTACGCTTGTTAACATGATCATTTCCGGCTTCTTTGATGCTCTCGAGTCCTAGTAGAGAAGGGATGAGACGTGTAATGTTTACCGAGCCTGATTTGACAACCAGGAAGAGGTGTAAACAGTCATGGCCAGGCCGACTGGACATGAGTCCTGCCCAAAGGCCTGTACGGCCTACATTTTTTGGTGGGCTTGTCCGCCTAAGGAAAGACGAGGCTAGTATGGCCCATGTCAGGCTTGGGCTCAACAACACCTCTCAACCACAAACACAACTCTTCAAAATTCAGTGCAGAGAGCCATTTGCAAAAGGAGTGTCACAAGAACTTACTTTACACTATGTTTACAAAGTAATACAACTTCTAATAGTAATATATTTTATTTGTTCTTAGATTTTCCTGTGTGTAATGATACATATTGTAAATCAAATAACACAAAATTCTTTAGATGGAACCTAAGCTCAAACGAGTAAATCTACAATGCAACGGTCATCAGATTACCTTCCAACTTATGTCTACATGTATTAACCCATCTCTAGAATCGATAAGATAGTATTTCTCGTTGATATGTCCATTGTAAACTACATCGGAGAGATTTATATCGACATGCCCCTGCGATTCCTACACGAAACACACAAATTAATCAATTTGTATTTCAGAGAAGACGTGAAAGTGAAAGTGAAGAATAAAGGATGAAGATAAAACCTTCGACATAAAACCAAGGCGGCGTCTTCTCTTGCTAATGATTTCAATGTGAATTAGGTCCTTTACGGGAGCCTCTTCTAACACAAACTGAAATTCCTCGTTCCAAATTGGATTCCGAGCTTTCTTGATTGTCTGGACAAAATACATAGTAAATGTTAGGTTTTAGTGGTATAAATATGCGGCCTTGATATACTTGATGCAGGATTTGTTTCAAGTCACCTTGGTTTTTCTTTTATCTCCTCTAAAGAGGATCATGGCATGAGGGTTGTTGTGGTTCTTGCCTTCGACATCCTCTGCACCTATAATTGTAACTAAAAGTAAACCTGATCCTATCAAAGAAACCTTCTCCGAAGCATCATGAGAACTTCCATTTTGCTCATGATCTATAGTTTCACAAAAAATTTTACTGTCTTCTAAGAAAGGAACGAACGTCGTCTCCACTGTAATTTGACCTCGAGGCTTGTTGTTATGAGGATCGTCAGGTTCCATACTATTTTGCAAATTGAGTGTAAACTCTTTCTTCTGGTATGGAATGAGTATATTCACCGGAATAACTTGCATCCCTAAATAATCATGTGCTCCAAACTGCAAGCCAGAGAAGCAAAAACAAGTTGTAAGAAGAAGGATTTTGTAATCACTAAGAAATTTTGAATTACCATTGCTTTTTCTCAATGAATGATTGATGTGAACTTGAAAAAAATATATATATAGCTTGTGAAGTAGGTCTCGAAATGATGATATTATGAAGTTACGAGTACTGAACCTTTTCCCAGTCATAGAGATGCATTTGGAGGACTTGAGACTGGGGGTCCTTTACAGTCATCTTGAAGTCCTCAAGCCACTCAGGATTCAAATTATTCATCTTGACAGAAGTCTTCTTAGCCGGAAGCCTTTCCCCGCTAAGGCTGAGTTTAACGTAGGGATCAGATGTTGAGAGAAAATCCATGTTTAAAATTTTTTTTGCTCTCACAACCTTTACGTGCAGAATTCCCACTGGCTTCTTGGCAGCTCCTCTGTGAAATAAAGGGAGGATGGAATTTAGGTCCTTTTTTCTTTACAAATACATATAATTACTATGCAGAAGAAATAGACTGAAGGACTGTAAAGGGTTATTGATAACAATAATAAATTTCTCCAATCCTAACAACATCAACAAACTAAAGTCATGTTCCAATAAATTTTGGGTTGGCTACATGAATCTTTGTAACCACTCTGTTCGGTTCGTTGCTATCAAATGGGAGGTCTTTTAGATCCTTAACAACTACGATAGTCCAGGTTAGACTGGATATGCCACTCCCTCTTCCGACATTTTTCAACCAATATCACTTTACTCTTAAGAAAGGAAGCATTTTTAGGTCTACGCCTAATATGTTTCAATCGATGACAATTCAGAAAATGGAGGAATGAAGTACTACGATCTCTGTCAGCTTCGACTTCAACAGGAATAGATGGTTAACGAGGACTTCATTCATATAAATTAAAGGTAGATGAAAATGAAAATCCAAGAAAGGATCATAATTTGTTCAACAATAAGATCACGTTCAACAACTTTCATGGAATTCGGAACTTACACTGAACAGTCAAGAATGGGTATTTCGTACGTATGGGGCCAGAGATAAAGCCCTGCAACTTGCTTGCGTATAACTTCCTGCGACGAATCAAACACCAAATATTATGCTAAATTCCCAAAATCTGTTGTTCTACAGTAATTAATATCTTAACATCATTAAATCTAGCTTCATAAACTTGGAACACACATTTATAATCTCTGATCTCTAAGATATTATATACATATTCCCGAGTGCAAATTCATACATATGTTTTTAAAGAAGTTGAGAACACAGAGAGATGAACCTAATATGTTTCAGTAGATAGAAAGAGAATAATTATATTTACTAGAAAGTGTCTGTGACAAGTGTTCTCACACAGAGTGAGATAGCAGCACCTGAACACATTGGTATAGCCCTGGGATTGCCATAATATCCCCTCCCATTACTTTCAGCCCAAAGTCTATCTGCGGCTGCAATCATTCAAATAATATTTCTAATTACAGAAAATTTTGTGGCACTTGAACTGAAACTAGCAACTTTCAATCAATCGAGATAGAAATTGAAAAACTACAGATGGCTAAAGTACATCATCAACTCACCTTCTCCATCAAAGATATTGCAATGTTTGCAAAACATGGGAATGTTGGCACACAAGGTCTCAATATTATCCGTGTTGCAGCAGATATTTGTATATCTATCAACTGGCATCCAATGAAAAAAGCGTGTGATCTCAAAAATGAAGAACAAAAATTACAATAAGAAAAATTTTCACGTTCTTGAGGACAAAGGATTACGATGCAGTTCTATTTCTGCGACATTTAAATGCATAAAATATGATTTTATGTTTAATAGATGAATGGCCAGTATATAAAATATGATCCATTGAGAGATCCATGATTTCATGTCCTTGACGCCTGTAGAAAAATGGACTTGTCCAAATATCTGAAAGAATGAAATAAACATGAAGAAGCAAATTTTTGAAAAGCGATGATTTGGAAAGGTTCTTCTAACCTCAACAGTGATTTCCAGAGATAACAGTTTTATCGCCAGAACAATGACAGCATTTCCAGCCCATCTAAGTGCAAGATCAAAAACCAGTTGATTCTCATTAGAATCTTGAACCTTGAATCCTGGAAAATGACAGGTTAGATTGCAGAGTCTTCTGAATTGAACAGTGCAGTGTTTCGTTTGTATAAGATTTTCTGTTTTGCTTGTTTGATGTACTTCTGTTCCTTCTTTTTACAATTTTCATATACCCACATTCTATTATCCATACTGGTATACTTGAATATCTACTTGAATTATGAGAAAATTTTGAATTTCATGTCATCAGAAAAAGGGCTGGAAAGTATGTCTTAGAAAAGCTAAACGCCGATAGAATAAAGATCTAGCATCAATTTAATTTTCTTCGGCTACAAAATTTGGCCTCTCGGAGAACAAAATTATGTTCCGTTCACTAGTGTCCGATGGTTATCTAGCAGAATGAAGACTTCAAATGAGTGCAATATCATTTAATTTTTACTTACCATGAATTTTGGGAGGAAGATTTCCAAGAGTAAGATGCTTGAAATTGATGGATTTTATCTGAAACTTGCCCATGTACTCAGAAAAAATAGGTTCTGCTGTGCTTTTAACAATTCCACAGGCTACCTATCAAAAATGTATTTACGTAGAGAAATTGAGAGCAAATTAACAGAGACTACATTTACAGCTTAAGTTAACAAATGATAATATATGTCACCTTATCAAAGTATAGCCACGTGTTCTGGATAAACTTGTTTAACCAATCGACCTTCACGACGAATAAAATTACCTCATTCCATGATAAGAAAACTTGAGTTGAATGAAGATAATTAAACAGAGAATTTAATGCTTACTCGCTCGTAATCTGGATTCATCACCCATAGTGGAAGGTTTGGGAGAAGATCAATCAAGGTGCTAGAGTCATAATCTTCAAGCGACTTATTAGCGTCAAAATCCTGCGAGTTAAGTTATAATAAGCTCATCATTCTACCAATCAGCGTATTCTTTTACCAATTTGAACTCAGATAAAGTCAGAAAATCTGCCAATATGTAAGCAAATGTTCATGCAGAACATAACTTATCGACGTGCGACTCGAGAATCGAACACAGATGTAAAATTACAAGAAAAATTAAATAAATCATGGAGGGATCTGCAATGGCCGAGTAAAAATCAAACCATATATCTTCAAATGGCATAATAAATACTAAGGTCCCCAAACATCGATACATTTGCCAAACATTATTACTTCAACTGAATCAATAATGTTCCTGACACATAAGTGTCCTGATATAGTCCTAAAGCTTTCAAATGGTTATTCAACTTTTTGAGTCTTTTCTAGATTGATCGATATTTCATACCACAATGTTACCAAAACTCTTGAGAATAATTATGCCGCGTGACAATACAACAAACAGATTTTGCAGCTTCCCGACCTTAATCGTTTCGCTAAAGCTGATAAAACTTAAAAAGGTTTAGTAAAATCACACCAAACAATGAATCTTTGCACCATCCTCGTTTAGTCCAAAACCAGTAGGGTGAGCTAAATGGATTTTCATTTATAGAACGCGAAACACAAACTGTTTACCTACTTATGAGCACAATAATAATTGAAATAAATCAGAAAACAAGTAAAGCGCATACACAGATTTATAGTGGGTGTAGGTCAACTTTGTGCCATAGGTTTTCACTCTGAAGAAGAAGATTACAAAGTAATCTCATCTCAGGCCTCTCATACTAAAAAACCTGCCTCCCCCAGGAACAGATTAAGGATCGGATTACAAGTCAGGCCAATTCGTAAAAAGATAAAATTGCACAAGAAGTTTTTTTTTTTTACATATAAAAAAAAAAAAAACTGGGGACAGCCGTGCCCAATTCCCCCTACATCCGTCCCTGTGCCTCCCAAAATACTTCACCTGCTTTAGAAAATTATGGACCTAGTCAAGTATGGCGTACCTTCATGTAGAGGATATAAGCGTACAATGTGATTTGGTTCCACAAAGACTAATACTAACATTAATTTAAAACTCGTTTGAAGAACCCTATGGGTAGAGTTGGACAAAATTCTCGAAACGAATCGGACCCGAACCGAATGGTTCTTCTTAAGTAAAATACTCGAACGTGTATCTGAATCGTGAATCGATGACCCAGAACCGAATAAGAACTGAATCTCCCTAATTTTTTTAATTTTTTTCTTAAATAAATCAAATATTTTATTTTTTAAATAAATTGCTAACTAATTAATTTAGTCCAAACTCAAAATATAATTTTATTATTTCTAATTTTCAGCCAAATCCAACTTAATCAAATTGATCTAAGTTTTACATAAATCTCTTATTCTACCGTTCTATTATTGTGAACTAGTCATCTTCCACTTCTTGTGATTTTAAAAGTCAAATCTATGAAAAACTCAACAAAAATAAGTGCAAAAGATATCACGAGATTGTACTACGATATTTTGTAAGAGTTAAGATTGAATATGTCATAGTCGAATTAATGTTGCGTTGTTGTAATATAAAAAAAAATTAATTATTGTTTCCGGAACCGAACCAAACACAAACGGTTTCATAATTAAATTTAGACGCAACGGTTCTATTTACTAAATACTCAAAATTTTCTGATTTGATTCGGTTCTTTTAAGAACCGGACCGGACCGTACCGGACCATGCTCACCCCAACCCATGGGGTAACTCCCTGTTTTGCAAGACAACTGTTAGGTGATACATCTGAACCAAATTTAGTGGGAAAAACAATATACACAAATCTAAATTGACTTTTATATGACACTGGATCAGACTGAAATCTTTTGAAAAACATTACATACAATGGTGACTAGACTAATCTAGTGTGTGTATTGTGACCGCATATATGATGATATTGGTGTTACGTGCACTTCGTGTAGAACTGTCCCTAAATTAGGCTAGTGAGGACAAACTGCACAACTACAATATGCTTACCACATGTAGCGGAAAGTTAAGCAACTAATGCATCATTTTTTCATAATCCCCTTCTACTGGACGAGTAAACTCTTCCCCCTATGCTGGATGGAATTGGATTCAATCCACCCTCATGCCTTGGAGGATCATATATTGAGGTAGGATTGAATTGGGAGCTACACATTATGGATTCAATCAACGCAAAAACACAAACAGGCTTACCTTAATATCTCTTGGCTCAAGGTATATGAATATGAAGAATCCCAGAAGAATGCCAATTGGAATTCCGATTCCAAAACCTATTATTCCCAATAAATTTCCGATGAATCCCATTGTTTTTTATCATCGAACATTGAACTCTTGTTTCATGGGTTATCAATAACTGTCAAAATCAAAGCAAAAAAAGGATCGCGAGGAACCAAGAATTGGAGAAGAAGAAATCGCTTGTGGGTTATGAGTATAAACAAACAAGAGATTTATCCCTGCTGGAATTGATTAAAATACTCAAGTTAATGGATGGAAGCATTGGAAGTTTGAAACTGACAAAATAGAGTTTAGTTTGAACAAAACGTGGCATTAATAAACGCAACTTGAAAGTAAATAAAATTTACATGTACATATGCCACAATTGGCAAAATATGATTGGAAATTGAATTGCTGACAGTAATGTTTTGGTTTCTTGGATTTCATGAGAGAGAAGACAAAAGTAAAATGAAATTTATTGACTAGGCATTTTATTTTATACAATTTTCTGGTTTGACTTATCTGTTTTTATAATTTTCTCAAAACGTATCTGACATGACCTCTAAGACTTCTATAATAATAGATTAATAGGATTGTGTTTATCAAAAGAAATATTTAACAGAGCTTTTTTGTTAATAGAGTTTCTCCACCACGTATTAGAGATATTAAACAAAAAAAAAATCTAATATATATATTTGGTCGACATCTATTTTATATTTTCTTGCACAATATTTATTGTGTTAATTTTCTTGGCATATGTTTTGGAGTGGAGTATATTCCCACACCAATTATGATATAGATATCTTTCAACATTATAATTTATTAATACGTGAATAGCTTAAGACTTCTAGACTTTTGACAAAATCAGCTCAAAATACTGGGCAAAATCATCAAATTATCACCCACTGTTGTGCCTTAAACCTAATCGGTTTAAGTTGTAAACACTTTTAATATGTTTAATACATTTTTTTGGCAAGATCTATTATTTATTTAAATTATTTTTCTATTGAAATTATATTAAATAATAGAGTCCATAGATTTAATTCTTTGCAATTTATTAATCAAAAGGAGTGTGATTGTGAGATACAAATTACAATATGACTGAATCTTAAATTATCCGTGGTCGAAGTAATAACGAGATACGGATATCGTCATTACGGAAAGACCATCATGTGTGGCATTTCTTACTTATGAAGTAAGTAGCTGATCTCACAAGTTAAAGTGTCGTGACACTTAAATGAACACGTGGATATTTTGTTATATAACAAAACATTGGAGACTTGATGGGGAGATTCCACATAGATAACTATATGAGTGTCAGTGTTTGATCTCTAACGTTCAGTAGTGGAATTGGTCCTTTAACTTGAGGTCATCATACTTAACAGTGGGATAAAAGACATGATCGATAATTGAAATTGACACATATCCATATCTTGTAATCGATCAGATCATATTGATGAAAGGATTATAGTTTTAAAGTAAATGAACAAGTTTGGTTTTGTCACACACGTGACATTTTCCGTCATATGTATTGCCCTGACACATTGCTAGAGTTCAAATTGGGACGACGAATGTGAATTAGTGATAAATTAAAATGTGTGTTTTAATTTATCGATTTTGATTAGAACAAAATAATAATTCACGTCGTTAGGTATCGGGATTGAAAACCTAATGGGTCACACAAAAAAGAGAACTAGAAAAATGAATTTCACCAATTAATTAATTAGCAAGTATTGGATAATTAATTTATTGAGTTAATTATTAATATTACCGAATTAATTAATTTGATTAATTAATTCATGTACCAAATTTAACTAATTTGATTAATTATATATTGGACAGGGTTAAGTTTAAGAGACGTGCCAGTCCGCTCGGACTTATATTAATAGACTATTAGGGTTTGAAAACTATAAAAAATATTCATTATTCTTGCTAGTACAAGAAAAGAAAACCCTAGTCGTCATTTTTGTTCTCTGTGTGGATCACCATAGGAGGCTAGACAATTGGACAGCTTGAATTGCATATCGTGATAATTCAAGTTCGAGAATCAGCAAAGGAGTTTTCAAAATTTATCAAATGTATTAATTCTTAACACAGTTTCTATCTAAGCACAAAGCAGATCCATTGTGGGAATTGAAAAATAATTTATTTTTCGTTGTGCATGATTAAGTAAATTCTCAACATTGGTATCAGAGCTCAATTTGTGTTTGTTAGAAATTGTTTTATATCTTGAACAATCAAAAGTTGATTTGTTATATGTTTTCTTGAATCTAGCAAATTAGAAAATTATTTTATTATCTTCAAAATCTGTTTTGAAAAAAAAAATTGGGTTGAAAAAGGGGTCGGGAACGAGTGGCAGTCGGACCCTGCAGCGGTGCGTACTGCGACGCACCGCCACAGGACAGCCTGGGAGCACGCGACATGCTGTCGTGTGCTGATGATGACCGCCACTGTGATTTTTATCGGGTTGAGGCGTGTTGGAGGAGGGGGTCTCTAATGCAATTTCTGAAATTGCAGGCCCCGATCTACAATTATGATTTAGGGGTCAAGTTTGCAATTTTAGATAGAGGGTCTGCCATGCAATTTGATTAATTGAAGGGGTTGTTTACAATTTTAAACTTGGGTCAATTTGCAATTTTCAAAAGGGGTTTTTGAATTTAAATATTAAAATTGTTTAAATTTTGATTTTCAAATGGTTTGACCTTAAAATTTAATTTTGACCCAAATTTAAATTTTATTTAAAATTGACGGCTTTTATATTTTCTTTAAAATTGGTTTTAACTTAAATAATAAACTTTGGCCCTAAATTAAATTTTATTTTATTTAGGAATTTTATACTAAATTAAAATATTAATTCAATTATAATTAGAGTTGGATTCCAATTTGATATTTAATTAAAATTTGGTTTTAATTAAATATTCCCACCCTAAATTTTTTAAAGAATTAGGATTGGACTCTAATTTGGTATTTAATTGAAATTTGATATTCAATTATAATTAGAGTTGGACTTTAATTTGATATTTAATTAATATTTGATTTTAATTTAATTAAATTGTCTCGCCCTAAAATTTTAAATAATTAGAGTTGGACTTTAATTTGGTATTTAATTAAATATTGATTTTAATTAAATAGTTTCATCCTATAATTGTGGAATAAGATTTAGACTCTAATTTGATATTTAATTGAAATTTGATTTTAATTAAATTGACCCGCTAATTAATTTGATTAATTAATTATTTTCTATCAATTTAACTAAATGATTTTAAACGACAATTATTACTATATTCTTGAAACATATATGCATATAATAATAGATATTATATATGATTGCCTTTATATGATATATGTTTAATTAGTGGATTATGGATTCGACCATGTGGATGTGTTGAAT
>CAIGRP010081994.1:0-19127 GCA_903798385.1 Fraxinus cuspidata | reverse complement strand
CAAAAAATTTGGATTACACTGCTGGAGTTTCGATATTTGATTCTTACGAAAGGTCGTCCCCCATGGTAGAAGTTTATCCACTCGACAGGGTCGAGTTTTCTCCCACCCCGGGAGAGTTGATGCGGACATCACGATTTAGTTTATTGTTGGTTTTTTTAATAATTACGTTTTTTATTACTATTGAGCTTGTAGTAGTGGATTGGCCAAGCCCAATAAAAGTAGGGTTACGTTTTACTATTTGTATGACTTTCACATGATAATTTAGACAATGAATGATTGATAAAAATTAAGATTGGCGTTGCCATGTTTTCCCTTCTCTAAAGTTTTCTTCCTTCTTCACGGCTTCTTCTTCATGGCTTCTTCTCCATCCCTCCCTTTCTTCTACTTCTACTTTCTTCCTGCAACTCTTATTCTGTTTTTTGATTCTACATCACATAAATGCTAGTTTTACACGCTTTCTTTTTAAATTTGTTATTGAGACATTCTTTGCATCACATGTTCTAATTAAGGTGAATTCTTAAAAAGAGAGGAGAGTACAAATGTCAATACACATGTATAAATATGGTGATAAAATGACACCTTGATTTTGCTTTTTATTTCACTAAAAAGGGGATGATGTATAATGTTTATATGGTTGCATGCAAACGGGCGAGAGTCGGAAGGACTCGATGTGTGTATGTTTATACATGAAACTAATTGGTGCTTGATATTGCACAACTGATCATGATATAGTGGGACAGGTATACCTTCCAATATGCAGAATACACAGTCCAGATGTTGTTGCAACATTTTCCTTTAAGATTGATGTCCAATGCTTTTGATTATAACTAAAGAATAACTGAATAAAATTCTGATGCAGCATAATACATAGAACAACATACATAGAGAAGAAGGAGAGTTCTTCTTTGTAGTCTCTCTTCTCTCTTTCTTCCCCTCCTCTCTATTTTGTTGTTCAACATACTGTGTGGCCTCAAAATTCGCAAGCACCTTACATCTCATAACATCTATCTAGTGGAAAGCCCTGTAAGACTCATTCAGTTTTACTCAGTAAGAAAGCGGAAGATAGAATGCCAATTATTATTTCAATCCAAATGCCCAATTGTTTATCGCCATGCCCATTCTTTTAAAGATTAGATTGGTTAGATTCCTACACTTAGAAGGTATGAAAGAATTGTATATGGTATGAGCAAAGAGGGTTCTTTTAAAAAAGCAAGATTTTTAATGTAGTTAAAAAATCGTCCATTGATTATTAAAGTTGAGTTTCAGATATCCATGCTAGATAGCATAGCTGCATTTGATTCTCACTGATGACTGATAAGTTTGCACCATATGGCTTGGTGATTTCAACCAATGTGCTAACATGTAGCGTCCTCTGCTTTTTGTAAGATAAGCCATCGTTGTCCTTTATTTGACATGTTGTATACAATATTTCTTGATGCTGTTTATGATTTTTACACTGCTTAAAAGTTGTACAAGTCATGGAAGTTTCAAAGTTTCATCATTCTTGTAGCTGATAATATTATTTTCTGTTTCTCATTTCCATTTGCAAAGTTCTGTAGGATGAGAAGTATTGGCATCTGATGCCTCCATTGCCTTCGTATGGATATGGAAGAGAGCATCCTGGACCAAGATATGGAAGTTTAATACATGGTCAAAATCTCAAAGATGTTGTTATTACAGGTGAGCTTTTACTTGGGAGTTTCATTGTTTCTTTTCAGAGAGGAGGTTTTTCATTCATTTGTATATTTTTGGTTCAGGGGTGGGTGGGTTGTGAGGGGTTCGCGTAAGTACAGATTTATGATTTGAACCATTGATGTTAGTGCTTGTTTTGAGGGAAGCGTGGAAAGAATATATTCTTAAATTTCCTCACTTTAGTCCAATCAAATATTAAATTCAGGTAAAATATACACTGATTACATTTGGTTGTTAAAAGAGCTTACCAAGAGGAAGTGACTTCTTCGGCTAAAATGAACAAATACTACTCCCACATCATCGCAAGTTCTGACACGACAATGGAACTTGCAACTTAAAAATGTTATGCATTAAAAGGTAAAGTGTGCCTTAAAACTTTAAGAGCTAATAAACTGAGCAATAATAATCCCACAATGCTCTTGGTGCTCAGATATCTTTAATTTGTATCCTTTGTTTCAAGTTGGCATTGTTATAAACGTTTAAAGGGGTAATGAGAAGTATATAAATCTACGACACCTTGTTGAGATTGAAAACTTTGTGTGAAATAAGTCATTGATCAACTTGGTAGTAATCATTTTTGCTGGACAAACTTGGTGCTGAGGCTGTGTCATCTTGCCTCACTCTGTCCATGTCCGTTCAACATGGAACACGGAACACAGTTACCTTGTTCTGTCTCCCAGACTTTGTTTGTTTCCTTCAAAGATGCCCTAGTTTTGTGAGCAAAAGAAGCTCAGAAAGTCTCAGTTCACAATTGTTTTTTTGTCATGTGTATGGATGATCGTGCCTGATCTATTCACATAGAGAAACCCATAAGTTTAAAATGATTCCTGGTGATGCATTAACCTTTTTCTACTATCCATGGGTGGGTTTAAAAGTTATATAGTCAAGATTTTGGGGGTGTCCAAGGTTTGTGTAAATGTAATTATTTGTTATTCATCTGAATGCATATATACCATTCCTGATAACAGGGCATAACGGCACCATTAATGGCCAGGGTCAAACATGGTGGAAGAAATATCGACAGAAGCTTCTTAACCACACCAGAGGGCCGCTCGTGCAAATTATGTGGTCTAGGGACATCCTGATATCTAACATAACATTACGAGATTCCCCCTTTTGGACTCTACATCCCTATGACTGCAAGAATGTGGTGATTAGAAATCTTACAATTTTGGCACCTATCTTTGAAGCTCCAAATACTGATGGCATAGATCCAGGTAGTAAGTTTTTTCTTTTGCTTTGTCTTGTATGAGGTTATTGGATGGATGAACCTTATTGTTTTCACTATGCAATTAACAGCACCTGCCATACTTCTACTGTCGATATCATGGTGGACATTTATATTTTTTATAGATTTTTCTTTACTTTGTAGCTATATATTTATTTTTGGATTATCTCGTTTGGTTAAACAGATTCGTGTGAAGATATGGTAATTGAGGACTGTTACATAAGCGTGGGAGATGATGGTATAGCAATAAAGAGTGGCTGGGATCAATATGGGATTGCTTATCGAAGGCCTTCAGTGAATATACTGCTCCGAAACCTTGTTATTCGCTCAATGGTCAGGTGAGAGATCCCATTTACCCTTGATTGCAATTTCTCTTTACTGGTTGCAGGCTGAATCTATAGTTGCCAGTGGCCCAGTTTCAAGTTCTTATCAGCTTATAGATCTACAAATTCTTTATTTGATGAATGCCTAGTTCAACATTTTGTTGTTTCTCTATCAAAATGTGTCATGGACTTCATTCCAATTGATGTAAAATTATGGTTACTTTGCGTATATTTAGATAGTGATTTGAGTTGTTCCTTCCTGAATATCAGTGCGGGCGTATCAATAGGCAGTGAGATGTCTGGTGGGGTGTCAAATGTCACTGTGGAGAATGTCCTTGTTTGGAACTCAAGACGTGCTGTTCGGATCAAGACAGCCCCTGGAAGAGGAGGACATGTTCGGAATATAATTTATCAAAATCTGACATTTGATAATGTCCGCGTGGGGATCGTCATCAAAACAGATTACAATGAACATCCAGATGCTGGGTTTGACCCTAAGGCTGTTCCAATTCTAGAGGACATTAGCTACAGTTCAATACATGGCGAGGGAGTTCGTGTGCCGGTCCGTATTCAAGGTAGTGAAGAAATTCCAGTCAGAAATGTCAGTTTCCGGGATATGTCGGTAGGAATTACGTATAAGAAGAAGCATATATTCCAGTGTGCTTTTGTTGAAGGTTGTGTTACAGGGACCGTATTCCCGGCTCCCTGTGAAAACCTGGATCTGTATGACGAGCAAGGGCACCTAGTCAAAAAATCGGTCTCTCATAATGTATCGGATATAGATTATGATTTTTGAAGTGGTTACAAATGCTCTCCTAAGGATCATTCTCTGTATGTTCAACACAGTTCTGATGGGGCAAGGCAATATGTTGGGATGAGTCAATTTCAATTGCCTTGTTCTGTAATTTTTGTTTCCTTTTGGTAACTTTTCTTTGTATATACAGCAAAATACAGTGCAATATACACATCAGTTTGGTTCTTTTGAGTTAGATTTTAAGTTTATCGAGGATGTTCATATCATAGCTTTTGAACAATAGTCAAAACAATAAGGCTCGTCCATCCAATAACCTCAACTTTTTGCAGCTTTTGATGTTTGTTCAACATCTCTTAGTACTTTGGTTTTAAAGGAAGTTGGTCGGCTACTTCATCTGATGTAAAGCATGTTATTATTAAGAATAAAGCCGCAAGTACAAGGAATTTCAACAGAATAAAAACAGGGTGCTGACGCCACAGCAACTTGTTGGCCACTTTTTTTTCCTTCCAATGCAAATCCGTCAAGTGTTTTTCCTATCAAAATTCTGTTGAAATTTCCTGTACTTGCAGCATTGTTTTATTAATTTGTACTTCAAAAGGATTATTTAAGACTATTCTCAAAATCTGTTGGCTAGAAATCGGGTAATCTTGATTAAAATAAAATTTTATAATCAAGTTTCTTAACTTATTGACCCTTACAAAATTTAGTTGTATTTTTTAAAGAGTCTAGAATATTGATTTTTATTCTTGGAAAAATGTTCTTTATTAAACTAGATTAGTGCATAATTTGTTGTATAGCATATTTAAATAAATTAATTCCTACGGAACATGAGGAAAAAATTTCATTTTAAAGTTTTTCGATTTTGACGAAAGAAACAACAAACGTGAAATATTATGGAGAAAGGAATCTCCATTCTAAATATAATATTTTAAGTGCGCATGTTTAATAGGTCATATGAATATTGAAATTTATAAATTTTATCATATACTTCTGTTCATTAACTTTTCTTTCATTTTGAACATCAAATGACAAATTTGAAGTTCTCTTTAGACAAATCCGTACCCTAACTCAATTCAAACATTTTTTTTTTCATTCAGTTCAAATGAAGAACCCTAACCGATGCAAATTACTTTGTGAAGTCATGAAGAGTTGTAAATTATATTCTATTTCGAAAGATTGTGTTAATTTTATTGCAACATTTTTATTGTTTTTGGACTCATGTTTAAGGCATACATCTTTGAAGTTTTTGTTGTGATCTTGAAGGGCAGCACTTCACATTTATAGTTTGGTGGTTTTTGTTAAATTTGGCCACTTTTTGGCTTAGGTCGTTTAAGGAATGTAAAATAAAATTTATTATGGATATTAATAAGTAGATAGTAGCTTGGTCGATTAAGATGGATACTATTTATTCATGCAAAAGATGGTCATTTACAATATCAATCGTATAACCATAAAACTAATGGTTACTATCCACCTTAATTCACCATAATACCATTATTATAAGGTGAGTGTTAGTGTCCATTGGCATGACTCTTAAAAAGTTAAAAGAAGATTTTGTGACTTAAAAGCTGATTTTGAGATTTAAAAGTTGCTTTTGGATCCATTTTGATTAATTTTACGATAGTATTTCTTCTAATTAGAAGAGTTTTTAGATGAATTGGTCTGACATTATTTCCTTTAAAAGCACTTTCGGAATATGAAATTTTTTTAAAAATTAGTTTTCAACAAAAATTAAGGTAGCTTATACCAAAAGATCTTCTAAAGAAAGCAAAAATAAAAGCAAAAGTCACGTCAAACAAGTCCTAAGTCTCCCATATAGATTAAGGCTTAATATGTAAGAGTGTGTTTGATTGACATTATTTTTCATGGAAAATGTCATGTTTTCACCCAAATTCTTACTTTTGAGATGTTTGATTGATAAATTTTTCTATGTAAAATATTTTTCAACATTTGACCATGTGACCATATTTTTCTCAAAAATAAGGAAAATATTTTCTTTAAAAAATGATGATTTTTATTTTCTAGATAATTCACACACACACTCTCTCTCTCACTCTCATATAGTCATCAATAAAAAAATGAACTAATATAATATTTTTTAAGTTGAAAATTAAATTAATCAAACACATTTAATAATAATTTTCATACAAATATTTTCTAAATAATTAAATTACCTAAAGTTATTTTTCTTTCCATATAAATTTCATAATCGCAATTAAAATCACCCTAATTTTAAAATTTGACTTCTTTGGTATCACAATGAAAACGTTTCGATATTTGATTTTTGAACCGACACAAAAAGGTACCTGGCCTGGCTTCCACTTCCATCATTTTTCAGTATGCTTTGTCATTCAACTTTAGAAAAGAAATGTCAAACTAACGTCTATTTTACGAAAAAATTTGCATTTGCTACAATTTAGCCCCTATTTATTTTTCATTCGTTCGAAAAAAAAAATTATATATATTTATTTTCAACCACATATTTACATAATAATCCATTTGGTCCTATTATTCCACATTATAATGAGATGAATAGTAACTTTTTAGAAAATGTGTGGTTAAAAAGAAGGAAATATTTTTAGATTTACGTGTAATATTATTTTATTGAAAAATGTGTGATTGATAAAAAAAAAAGATAAATAAATTATAATTTAGTCCATGTTTGAACCACATTCTCATTCTCATTTTCATTCTCATTCTTCTACTCATTTTCAACTACACATTTTTCAATAAAATGATATTTTCCATCACATCGATAACTTTTTCTTCTTTTTCAACCACTTATTCACCATCACATCACAAAAAAAATGCATTCTCTCCTAAAAAATGTTCATCAAACACGGAATAATGGGGGCCAAACGGGAGCAAAATATTCTACACGTAAATCTAATTTTTTTCACTCTTTTTTTGCCATACATTCTCCAAAATTTCACCATTCAAAACAATGTTTAATTACTATCAAACCACCGCTATCATCAGCGAATCTTAATGTTACGAGGAAATTATTATTATTATTTTTTGTGCTTATTAGTTAACACTCCCCACTCCAATGTTTCAATTAGATGCTTTTAGAGTAAATAGCACATAATGTTTCTACCTTTCACTATTATTGTAGGAATGTCTTTACCTTTGAATTTTTGGCATTTTCACTCTTATTTTCACCCTTTATTGCTCAAAAGGTATTTATTATTTATTTTCTCGATTAAAAATTGTGAAATGACAAATATATCATTCTCTTTAAAGAAAAAACTAATTACAATCATAGTATCAATTTTTTTTAAAAAAAGTGCAATTGAGTCCCCAAATAAATTATTAAAAGTGTAATTAGCACATAATGTCTCTATCTTTCACTATTATTGTGAAAAACGTTCATACTTTTTAATATTTAATTTTGACATTTTCACCCTTAATTATATTTTTGACATTTTCACTCTTAATTTAAAAGTGCAAACGAATCCCAAATAATTTTTTTAAATAATTTATTTGGGGCTTGTTTGCACTTTCTTAAAAAAAAAAAATTGTCAACTTTTTAATAATTTATTTGGGATTTGTTTGCATTTTTTTTAAAAAAATTGAAACTATAGTTGCAATTAATTTCTTAACTTTTTTTATTTAAATATGAGGGTATGTTCATCATTTTGCAGCACTTTTTTGATAAATTGAATGAAAATGGATGAAATGATGGTTTGCGCAATCAAATGTGTATTTAAGGATTAAAATGTCAAAAAAGAAAGATCTGGACGTTTTTCGCAATAATAGTGAAATGTATGGACATTATGTGCTAATTACCCTTTTAATAATTTATTTGTGACTCATTTGCGCTAATTAAACAAAATCAGGACTATAGTTGCAACTATTTTTTACTTTTTGTTTTTCTTTTATTTAAAGATGATGGTATATTTGTCATTTCACAATTTTTAATTGAGAAAATGGATGAAAATAACTTTTTATGAAATGAAATGTAGAAATAAGGATAAAAATGTTAAAAAAATAAAAGGTAAGAACGTATACCACAATAGTAGTGAAAAGTTGAGACATTATGTGTTAATTACCCGATGCTTTTAGTTTGTTAATGGTATTCACTTAACTTACTAAAATTTCGATGAATTGAAGTTTTCGTTAAGATGTAGCTATAACTTCTTCCGCAATTTTAATATCTTTACGGGAAACAAAAAGATAGTGGAAGCGATTTTTTATTTTTATTTTTAAACTGCTTACATTAATTATTGGTCATAAGTATTCACTAATTATACTTAGTACGTGGAATGGCGTAGTTTGATTAGTAGGCTATCAATGATGTGGGGATTTTTTTAATCAATTGAAATTAATATTCTGACTTTCTTTTCGTAAAAAAATGTACAAATAATAGTTACGAACCCGTTTGATATGTAGTTACATTACGTATCATTTTTATTATTTCATTTAACACTCCAAATTAGAGTCTTAAATGGGCATTAAATTATTAAGATCCATAAAATATAAACATTTTAAGAATATGGGGGTCAAAATTCAATTGTTTATAACTTTGCACAATATTTTTTATTGGCGGTTAAACTTTAATTTTTTTTTAATGATCAATGAACTTATCAAATTGTTATGTCATTGGCCATTATTTATCCATATTTGCATTTGATATTGTTTTTTTTCCTACAATCGCATTTTTTTTTGCTGATTTGTCGTCAATTAATGACAATAATGTCTTGTGTAAGTATTTTCATTCACACGTCGCAGGTTCGTCAAATTCTTTAATGGTGGTTTATTGTGTAATGGATTGGATAACAATTTGATAAGTTTGTTTATCACTCGAAAAGCTTTTAAGGATTTTTACGTTTGGTGATCATTCGAAAAAGCTTTTAAGTTTAGTGGTCAACCCAATAACCATTAGATAAGTTTGGTGACTATTCAAAAAAGTTTAATGTTTATTTGGCAATGCAATAACGATTTGATAAATTTGGTGATAATCCCAAATTTTTTTAAAGTTTAATGGCTAATAAGATAATGATTTGATAAGTCTGCAACAATCCGAATCATTTTTTTTTTTAATTTAAGGACCAATAAAAATATCATACAATATTTAATGATCCCTTCCGAGCCTATGGATCCAAAGCCTATTACACACCATGCTTCTGCATAAAACCTCAAGGAAATGAACTGGTCCCTATGTCCCAAAGAAGGAGATGAATTGATTCGAAGGAATTTTTCAGACGAATTGCCCTTGCTTGGGTCAACTCTTGGAGGTTCAAGTCTTTTGAAAAGCTTTTCTGAGGCCACCTTTCTTAATAAAGGCTTTTGTTTATAGTATGTGGTGTGTCTAGCCCCTCATAAGTGGGGGGATGGTCAGGAGTTGACATTATTTACAATTAATTATATGCATTTGAAATTTTAATCCACATTTGGTTCCTTAGTCCTTTGTCAACACAATACCCGTATAATTTCAGTACCCTTTTGGGCTGAAGTGAGCGGTGCCTCTCCTTTCTTATTGCAATCACCATTGCATTAGTCAAAATAATTTTTGTATGTGCTTTTAAACTTGAAAAAATATTCTCATAAATTCATCTTTAATATTACAGAGCGATAATTTCTTTTCCTTTTCGGTTTTGAGTTTTTGACAAGAGTAATGTAATTTGATGTTTAGCAGTCGTCTACGTAAAAATAGATTCACGTCAAATGTAATGTTACTCTTTTGACAAAGTTCGAATCCAAACAAAAAAAATTGTTTGCCCTCCAAATTAGAGTCACTAGATTTCGGCCTTAATCAATTTGTGATATAAATTATCAAATAATATTTCTTGTAATAATCTTTTTGTTAGAATAATCATTATAGATATCTATTTGTGGAATATATTACTCATATTTATAAGTGATTTCGTGTTAATTGTTTAAGTGAAATAAACCTTGCTTGATGTTTATAATCTTCTAAAATTCGTATAATCAAAATCAAAATTATAAATTAAAAGAGTAATTTTTTTCTATAAACCACGCGAATTAAAAAGAAAAATTACCTCTTGGATAAAACAAATCATCAACGATCATATAAAAAAAATGCTTATTGTACATCACAATAAACTAAAACATAAAGAGTATCTAAAACGGAATTATCAAAAATAACTTTTATTTTTCTAGAATTAGCATTAAGGCTATGGTTTCTAAAGAGTCTACCACTTTTCTCGTGAAGATTTTAGGGTCCGTTTGATAGGTAAATATGGAAAGAAATTTCAATTTCATGTTAATTGAAAAATAAAAACTCACAAAATCCATAGGAATTCGTTTTCCATGAAAATTTAAAAAAAAATGCAGTTTAAAGTGGTTGTACTATGGAATTCGATTTCCAATTTTACGTTGTAATCAAACGGTTAAAGTGGAATTCGTTTCCTCGAACGTGATATTTTTCATGAAATTCGTGACAATCAGGAGAGTTTTAATTTTTTTTCTTTTAAAAGAAATCTCTACACGTTATTGTAACGAGGGATGCATCGGATGCCACGTGTAACAAGATGCGATCGATGAACTGTGGCACCATGCATGTGCACCACGAATAGAAGAATCGAGCGGGAGTTAGACGGCGTGTCAGTTTCTCATTGGCGGATTAAACGTGCGACTTGCCTTTGCCTTCATTTTCGAAGATCGTGAACGTGTGTGGTGGCCCACCATCTTGGCCGTACAATTTTTTTCAAGCACCACGTTGACTGACGCCAAACTTGACGCCGTTATTTTCACACCTTTCTCCAAGTAAATTAAATACACGGGCATTCAACTTTCAATGATATCTTAATTGGGCCACTGAACTTTCAATTTATCTCAACTAATCTCCAAAATTCAACTTAATTTCAAATTTCAGTAATTTGTTACATTCCGTCTCATATCTTCCCCAAACTTCTAAAAATTATTTAGTTAATAGTCTTAAAATTACTACTCCTTCGCATACTCGCCTGTAGTACTAATGATGTAACTAATCTAGATGCTATTGGCACTCGCTTGTTACCCATAAATGGGTGGCTTGGGCGACTATTGGCTCGGATCCATGATGGGTCAAACTGGTTAAATATTTTTGAAACTTAAAATTTTAAAAATTAAAAGATCTTACAGAAACATATTAATTCATTGAACGCGGGGACAATTACAACAAAAATAATTCCTAAAAATAATTATTATGACAACTACAAAAAACTTTTGGCCCAAATGCGAGCATGTCCGTCTCCAACTTATGAATTGTGGTCCTAGGCATCTTAGCTCAGCTCAACTCGATAGGCTAAAATTTTAGCTCAACTCCGGTCGATGCTTGTTCAAAAACAAATCACGAGTACCCTGAGTCCAAATTTTGACGAGATGACTCGTGAGCTTGGGAAGCTGTCCAAGCTCGTTGTGTTCCCTACATGGCACCCTATAAATAATGGTGATAAATTGAAATTAAGCAATATCTTCAAATTTAAAATTTAGAAATGCATTTTTTCCCCTTCCTTACATATCCCTTGTCTTGTCGCGCTTCTCTTTCCTTATTTAACGCTTTTTAGGCCGTTATACATTGCATTGGGGGAAGTCGCATATGTTGACCATGATATATCAGCCGCAATTGTAACATCATTCATTCATTCTATGAAATGACTTGTGTGTCTTTTAACATTACATTCATTCTACCTGTAGAATGGTATTTATGGTAATTTAATTATTAAAAAATATGGATGCAGGTTTTTTTTCTAACAGTTGCGACTAATATTTAGGAGTCAACACATGCAGCTTCTCTCATGCACTGTGTAACGGTCTGAAAAACGATAGAAATAGGAAGAGAAGCCCAACTAGATAGTGATAAGTTGACATTCTACATTGAGATAACGTGGAGACTTTGTCGCAATGTGAATGCTAATTTATAATTAATCAATTTTCATCTTTTCTGTAGAGGACACATGACGGATGGTACATTTTGAAATTAAGTTGGATTTGATAGATCAAATTGAGAAGTAAAATTTTTGACTCAATTAAAATTTTGCCAAAAATTCATTTTACGGTCATGATATATGTACATCATCACTTATAAATTGGTGTATATACACATAATATTGTAAGATATGATTAGATTAACATTCCTGAGACAAAAAACAAAAAAATAATTATCCCGTAAAATTTTCTATAACTTCTTATACATAGGTAGCATTAATTTAAAATTTACTGGCCTGAAGGAATAAGATTATTATTTTGACTTTGATGGGAACCATAAAAGAAAGAAAAAGACGTTAACGGGGAGTTAAAAGCGGTAAACAGCGTAAATAGTTAGATTAACAAGGGCAAAGTCAAACCTCCAAGGAATATGTAACGTCCACCGCTTCTACAGTAGAATCAAAGAACACGTGTTTCAAATGAATAATAATAATAAAATAGAAGCAGTCTCAATTTTAAAATTTGAAAATAAATAATAATATTATTATAATAAATGTAAACTCCCACTACCTTTCTTAAATCCCCATATATTCCTCGTGCTCTTTTATCACCGAAAATGATAAGCACCTCTATTCATCGTCCATATAAATGAAAAAACTTCTCTTAACACCATTCATTTAGATTCATCGAATCATAGAACAATTGATTTATCTTGAATTTTGCACTTTGGTTGCTGGAGATTAATTGGGTTCATCTGAATTCATGGATTCCGGTAGGTTTCCCGGGCATTATTTGGGAGGGATGGATGGTTTCGGTAACCTCAGCCTTGGGCTGACGACTCAGGATTTTGAACTTGAAGGTATTTTCATTTTCTTTCCCTTTTCTGAGTAGTTCTATGAGTTGATTTAAATTTATTTCCATTTTCTCTTAAATTCTGAGTTATTTTGGTTGAAATAGGTGCTCCGACCGGGACAATGAATTTATTGTCGACTATTGACAATTCGGGCGCTCCGACCCAATTCTTATCCACTCTACCTGAGTATGTTGGCGGTTATGGTTCCACCTTTAGCACGGAAGAAGCTCAGAATAAAGCTGTCATTAGGTTTGTTTCTTCTTCTCGACTGTTCTAATTCGGTATTGGTTCCAGTGTAATTTGGCTAATTACTTATATGGAACAGATCTGAGGCAGAAACTGCACAGATGGTTATATTCTATGCGGGTCGAGTACATGTGTTCAATGATTTTCCGGTGGAAAAGGCAAATGAGATTATGATGGTAGCCACTGGACAGAAGAACCCCACCATCGCCGTTCCGCCGCCTTATATGGTGCCAAGTCCAGCTGAATCCACCACCAATGACCCTGGGTTTGACCGCCTTCACTACCATCCTCGGCCACCCCTTGGTTCTGGTAAGCTATATATTCACATAATGTTATTCACTATTGTTTTTTCTGGTAAATTTTTTTTTTTTATATATTTTTCTGTGTGTTCGTAGATTTACCAATGGCAAGGAAAAATTCGCTAGCCCGGTTCCTGGAGAAGAGGAAAAACCGGTAAGTATACACAAAAACTGAACCGGTTAATCCACAAAAAATACACGTTCTTTAAAGACCAATATACCGATTGGATTACCGTACAATTGACTAATCGGATAAGAATTAAGCTAGAGATCTTGCATAGAGAAAAGTGACTTTTTTTTTTCTTACTTTGGTTATTTTTGTTTAAAGAGGAATGTTCTCCTATGTCACGGTGTAATATTTTATCTTATCCACTTAAAGAAAACGTTATTTACGGTTTTCATATTTGAGAGAACCGTAAATAAGGTTCTTCTATCATATCAGTAGGTGGATAGGAGAACAATTTCGTTTGTTTAAATAGGCTAAGATTGATTTTGTAAATTGTAAAGCAGGATTAATGCAGCAAAATCGCCATATCAAGCAACCAACCAGACGGCGGTGAAAGGCTCGGCTTGGCTGGGGTTGGGTCCTCGCTTTCCTTTTCAAGTTGAGATTGAGCACCATTAATTAGGTTTTTATTTTTATATTTGCCTTGCCTTAATATGTTTTGTTCAGCTTGAATTGTATTGGAGGACGCTTATATTTTAATTTAATTGTAATAGTTTAATGTATTTAGTTGCCTTTTGTTGAGCTTTTTTTTTCCTTTTTAAATTATTATTATTATTTTAGTACGTCAATTAGTAGAACAGTTGATTGACATTGAAAATTGATCTAAAATCGTCTTGATGAGTTTTTATGGTCACCAAATTACGATTGTTAATTTATTACTGACGTATAAAAATATGACTAGTCAATCGTCTAATCTACTCATATACTTTGTTCAACACCAGAATAGACTATGTTACGGCAAAAGTAAACGAATAGACTTGGCACCGATCATGTAGCTTGTGCCAGGCCTTGATGTATCTTGAATCAATCATGCTACATAGACATCCAGATGACATCTAATTTGATAATCATGTGAGTTGGTCGATTTCTAGACATTGGTTTTAAAAATATTTTTTTCCAAATAATGATCAATTTTTTGATACATGTGGAGTATCAAACATGGGTGTACACCTTAGATTACTTCATCTTGAATAGGCTACTTTGCCAAAAAAAAAAATTGGATCTTATAAAACCTTGCCCAATCTAACTCTTTTCACATTTGTATTGAATAAGAATAGGTGTGGATTTCGACAGGTTGATATCCAATTGAGTTTGAATTTGTTGTGCGTCTTTAGATAGGATTGAACACTATTCTATTCCTTAGATAAAGTTATTTAGCCCTTATTTGACATATAGTTTTTCAGAATACATTATTTCATAACTCATTTTCAACCACATATTTTTCAATAAAATAATATTTTTCATCACATCAATAACTTTTCCTTACTTTTTAACCACATATTTCACATCATATCACTATTTAAAATATATTCTTTTCTCAATAATAACCATCAAACATACTCTTAATTGAGACTGTTATGCATATTTAGATATGATAGGATTGGACAATATTATTCTATACATTTTTTTCGAAACGTGTCTTAATTTTTATTTATTTTCACAACGAAAATCATTAAAAACTAATTGAACAAACGCTATTTAACATGTTGAATGGCTAGAAATTGAGTAGTGAAAATCGAAGAAGAAATGGATTTTAATTTGGTATGTAACAACAAAATGGCAGGAGGTTAAAGATTTTAGCAATTGAGAGTTGGTTTGATATTGACTTGTCGTCTGACTTTAGCCAGTATTATTATTCCATCCTGCTAGTTGGATTGCGATGTGTGCCTCTATTAGATTGCATGATAAACGTGACAACAAATTGCAAAAATATCAACTAATCACTTTCGGTTTATTTTCTTGGGTTATTATTAGGGATGATAATAGACCAATACGAGCTAACTCATTGGCCGGTCATCCATGCTTGGCTTGTTGATCAAAAGGGTCAAGCTCGACTCAGCCATGGCTATAATTGACCAAGTTCTTCAAGCTTTTTGAACTTTTTAGTAAAAATAACAGGTTACAAAGGAAAGTAAAGCAAGCTAGTAGGTTTACAAGCTCGGCTTGCTTGCCCAAAATCCGAACATGGGTTCCCTATAGGCTCGTGGGGGCATGATGTGAGCCATCCATGGATTGAGTTCTCATGAGCTGACTCGTCGAGCTAGCATGTGGCTTGAACGGTTGAACCATTGTCACCTCTAACTATAGAGAAATAATATGAAAAAAGAGGAATATTCCATAATAGTCGTATCGTAGAAATCAGGGTTAATTACCCCAATGGTCACTGAACTTTACCTAAAGTTTCCACCAGGTCACCGAACTTTAAAAACTACGCGGTTAGTCATTGAATTTTCGAAACTACAACCCCATCCATCACCGAGCTAACTTCTGTTAAATAACTTGACGGAACTGATGATGTGGCTAACATAATATCTTATGTGGCACGTTTTTGAGTGACATGGAATTTTTGGTGATGTATGGGATTGTAATTTCGAAAGTTCAATGACTAACCACATAAGATGTATAAAGTTCAGTGACCTGATGGAAATCGTAGGTAAAGTTCAGTGACGATTAGGGTAATTAACCTACTAACTGTATAAAGTTTAGTCACCTAGTGGAAACCATAGGTAAAGTTTAGTGACCTGGTGGAAACCGTATATAAAGTTAAGTGATGATTAGGGTAATTAACCTAAGTTTGAATCTAAGTTGCTCTGGACATTTATTGGGAATCTCTTTATCGTAATACATCAAAATAGTCTGAATAGTAAGTCTATTTATTGTCCTAGAGGCATCGCAATGCCAACGCTGTTTTCAGAAACCCTTCGTTGATAGTGCTGAGCATCTTACAAAGGATGTTATATCTGTGATTCTAGCTGGTGATAGTCTTGAGCAAAGCAGACGTACTAGTCTTGATACCGCAAAGCCTGAGAACAAGAGATGCCAAAATAGCGTTGGCATTGCGATGCCTCTGGGACAATAAACAGACTTACTAGTCAGACTATTTTGATGTATTACAATAAAGAGATTCACAATAAATGTCCGGAGCAACTTAGCTTCAAACTTAGGTAATTACCCTGATTGTCACTTAACTTTACCTACGATTTCCACCAGGTCACTGAACTTTACCTACGGTTTCCACCAGGTTAATTACTCCAATGGTCGTTAAACTTTACCTAAAGTTTCCACCAAGTCACTGAACTTTAAAAACTACACGGTTAGTCATTGAACTTTCGAAACTACAATCTCATCCATCACTAAAAATTCCACGTCACTCACAAACGTGCCACGTAGGATATTCCGTTAGCCACATCATCAATCCCGTTAAGTTTTTTAACGGAAGTTAGTTCGGTGATGGATGAGGTTGCAGTTTTGAAAGTTCAGTGACTAACCGCGTAGTTTTTAAAGTTGAGTGACCTGGTGGAAGCTTTAGGTAAAATTTAGTGACCATTGGGGTAATTAACCCTAGAAATTAAACTGAAAATGATTTTTTTATTTTTTATTTTTTAGAAATACTTAAACAGTAAAAAGTTTAATTTCACCTTATTAAACGATCATCAAATATTTTAAATACTTTTTTTCTCGTAGACATATTTTAATCATTTATCAGATGCTCAATTTTACTCGACTATTTTGTGGGGATGAACATACTAAGCACAAAAACAACTCAACCGTTAGTGGACTTTATCAAGCTTATACTTATAAGCTTGACTGGTCGAGTTGAGTTCATTGCTCAACCAACTTGATCACTGTTGAGTTAGTCGAGTTATCAAGTCTTGATGAGAGAAAATATTGTAATATTATTACAATATTATATTTAACTGTCAACCAACAATACCATTTTGGATCAGCAAGTTAGTGATTCAAAGATAGGTCAGTTGTTTAATCAACCTATCATTGTTAAATCTAATGCAAATAAGAAACTTTAAACAAAGATATGATATTTATTGCAACTCTATATTCATAAATTAAGGCACGCCATAAGCTAAAAATGCATTACTTTGAATTTTTAAATCATTGAATGTTTATCGCAACGCTATATTAAAATTAATGACAACGCCATATTAGAATTTACACAGACCCACCCTTTACATTGCTCTAGTGAAAAAAGCCTGAGGCTTTTATTTATGGAAAATTTCATTTGTACATAAGAGGTTCACAACCTCTCACATGCATGCGAGCCCCATATAATTAAAAAATTCAAAAAAAAAAAAAAGTAACCCCCCATTGTGAGTGTTATGTCAACCTGTGTGTCAACCATTTATGTACAAATAGCACGGTTCTTTATTTATTGTTAAAAATCTTGACCGTGATTGATCATTGATGTTGCAATGAATTCAAACTTGAATAGTTTTAAGATATTTCAAATGAAGATGATTTAAGAAAGTTGTTAGCATTTACGCCAATCAGACTACATGAATATCAAATTTGATATAAAACTTGATATAATGTCACGTGACATTCTATTATTGGACGGTTTAAAATACGGTCAGCTTTTTAATTCAATTATCTACTGCCACATGCAATTATATCAAGTTTTCTATCAAATTTATCTTTGACCAAGTAGCTTTATCCTTCACCAAATTTCTTTACTTTATGTCTTATCCTTCGAAAGTGTTAGGTGTCAATGACCTCGTACAAAAATGGAGTAATGTTATTCGATTTTATTGAGGCTTAACTCTCTCATTTGTGTCCGTTAAATGATTAGATATATATGATTATGGATGTCAACGAGTCAGTCGAGCCACTCTCCATGCAAAACTCAAGGTTCGTGCTCGATTCGAGTAAAAATAGTTCGTGTTTTTTTTGGACCGTACCGACTAGCCAAATTGACACCCTTATATATGATTCATATATATTCATTTAACATGTTCGATTATTTGAAGACGCTTAATGTACATCTAAACAATTGCAAAGCGTTGAATATCTTTATTCTAAAAATATGATCTTCAACCTATTAATAAATTGTGTTTGTTATTGTACCCTAACTCATTGACTCGTGAAATTTCTAAAAAAAATTTCCCAATTCAACCTACAATTCTAAACACGTGCTAAGTGACATTCTCATGATCAACACAAACTTGTAACTTATCCTAAGTTATTTCAACCTCATATAATCCTCTTATATTATCCTAAATCGCACATATATCTTCCATGATATTTTTTGCATCCTTCTCCTAAATTTAAACTTAAAATTGAACAAATTATTCTGACATCAAATTTTAAAATCTTCACACATTTCCCAAAAAATGAAGATGTAAATGCACGTTCGAGCATTACAAATGCTATTAGTGTAAATAAATAAGACCCCTTAGCCCTCTTCTGACCGGTCTAAAGTGACGTGATTTTAGAGTAGTCAATCTTGGAACAAGTAAATAATAAAAGTTTACTTAACGTTGTGATTGAATGAGATCCAATTCGATTGATATTGAACCAAACGCCGATCAGTCATACTCTCTGCGAGAAATGTCTTCTTCCATGCTTCCATATAGATTATGTTCATCAAAATCTTATGATTTCTAGTTCTCTTAACATTTTAGTTTTATAATGTGGAAATTGGGTCAAATTCATTCACTCTCTATACACAAAAAATTCAAAATCAACGGTAAGATGTCATGTAACCTTTTAAATGTCTGAGTGTCGTTTTATTTAATTTCATATTTGTATCACTTTGTATTCCCTCGTATCCACATGAAAATTAATTAAAATAAATTTTAACTATATTTGGAGTGAAATTGAGAATTCGTGACCCAAAAC
>CAIGRP010081990.1:0-13107 GCA_903798385.1 Fraxinus cuspidata | reverse complement strand
AAGGAGAATCCGCATTTGTTGATATATTGAACGGCAATTAGTAAGATCTAAGCAAACTAGAGAGCGTGAGGAATAGTATATAAATTCAATCTTAGATTATACCATGAGAAAAAGTGAAAATAATAAATTCGGGGTTGTGAAACTCACGAGAGGGAAATGACAAATTTGACTATTGATGGTTGGGATTTAAATCACTGTATGAATTTATGAAGCTTGACAAACATTGGAGGATTATCGATTGTCAATTTATGCACGAATTAGGTTAAAAGATAGAAGTTGAGGATCATAATGGAGGCTAATAATAGGGTCGAATTCCTTGCACATTTTCCCATATAAAACTCTTCCATCTCATTTTCACTTGCTTTTAGGTAGCTGATACTAATGTAATTTTTAGATTCATAATACATCTCATCAACCATTTATTATGTGTGTTTATTCGATTTTGAGCACGAAAATGATAGAATTGAAGCTAAGTCTAAATCGTCGTGAGAACAAAATACATACTCATTTTACACTATTACTTGGCGGATATTTCGTATGCTTGCGAGATTTTAACGAACAATATTCTTGTGTTGAATGAGCTATTTTTTATTTTACGCTTTGATTTACTTTTGGGTAATTATATTTACAGCACATTTTTATTAGTTGCACCTGTTGCAATTAAATTCTCAATTTTTTCTCATTACAATACTTATATTCCTAAATTTTTTGTCTAATTCTTTTATATCTTCTTTTATTAATTAACCCATATTGTCCTTGATGATGATTTTATACAAAATTTTCTGGTTACATGCTTTGAAACTAGAAAATAAATTATCTTTTTCGCACTTTTACATTTATCATTGTTTAACAATATGATGGACAAATAAGTCTTTTAATACCCTTTCAATAGACCATTTGGACATAAATATTACTAGAGATGGATATGTTAATTTGTTAGAATTTTGATGTGACTCGAATTTCTTGTTTGAAATATTGAAGAATTCTAATTATTGAAGTATACGTCAAGGAGAATTCAAGTTTGAATTGCTATTGGAGTCCTATGTCAAGTTGAAGTCTATTTTGGAAGCTCAATGGAAATTGGAAATTGGAAATTGGTATTGGATTTGAATAAGAGTTCGAGATGGATAAAACAATTAGGAAAAACAAATTTATTTTGGGCAGAATGCTCGGCACGGCGCCCTTCGGGCACAGCGGTGCCACCAGACCTGTTTCGGGTTTTTTCATGTTTTTCTCTCCTTTTTCGTTTTGAACTCGGTTTTTTGACATCCTACTTCATCAACAACTCTATTAGGAGGGTTTAGACATCCCCTATATATTTCCTATAAATATTAGGCTATTTTATACAATTTTATAAGTGTGAGAAAGTATATTACTAGAATTATAAGATTCACTGTAATTTTCTGTCTTCTCCATTATTCTCGAATCAATAAAATCTCTTAATTCCTCTGCCATATTTCTTGTCTTTATTATTCTTTTGCTTGATCTAATACTTTATGATGGACAAATAAGTCTTTTAATGCCCTTTCAATAGACCATTTGGACATAAATATTACTAGAGATGGATATGTTAATTTGTTAGAATTTTGATGTGACCCGAATTTCTTGTTTGAAATATTGAAGAATTCTAATTATTGAAGTATGCGTCAAGGAGAATTCAAGTTTGAATTGCTATTGGAGTCCTATGTCAAGTTGAAGTCTATTTTGGAAGCTCAATGGAAATTGGAAATTGGTATTGAATTTGAAAAAGAGTTCGAGATGGATAAAACAATTAGGAAAAACAAATTTATTTTGGGCAGAATGCTCGGCACTGGCGCCCTTCGGGCACAGCGGTGCCACCAGACATGTTTCGGGTTTTTTCAAGTTTTTCTCTCATTTTTCGTTTTGAACTCGGTTTTTTGACATCCTACTTCATCAACAACTCTATTAGGAGGGTTTAGACGTCCCCTATATATTTCCTATAAATATTAGGCTATTTTATACAATTTTATAAGTGTGAGAAAGTATATTACTATAATTATAAGATCCTCTGTAATTTTCTGTCTTCTCCATTATTCTCGAATCAATAAAATCTCTTAATTCCTCTGCCATATTTCTTGTCTTTATTATTCTTTTGCTTGATCTAATACTTCATTATTTTCCATATAACTTCAACGATTCATTCCGATGGTTGATTTCATCAAGTGGTATTCAAANTGATCTAATACTTCATTATTTGCCATATAATTTCAACAATTCATTCCGGTGGTTGATTTCATCAAGTGGTATTCAAACAATACATAATTCTTGTATTTCCAACATTACTAACTGCGATCCGGACATATTAATATTTGTTCTAACAAGAGATATTTTGGTTGTTTCACAACATGTGGTGTCATAGCGATTTTGATATCTTGTTTGTTTCACAACATAATTAATGGAATGTTAATTATAAAAACATTTCAAAAAAATTAGTGACACAGGTGATGGAAATACTGTTCAAATATTATAAACTGGGTGAGAGACAGGTTGGTGGCTCAACTGCCGGTGCAGATGATATGCCAAGGAGAGCATCTGTGCTGTCTGTGTTCAAAAGGTTCCTCTTTATGTTTTCCTTTTGAATCAGCACTCAATTAACTATAGTTACAGGGTAAAACGCCAAGAATCAAGCGAGTCTTCTCTTCGTAAAGATTTACAACCTTAGTAATGCATATACTAGTTAAAGAAATATACTCAATGTGTGTTTAATAGTAGATGATAGTTTTCTGACACATCTTAATAGTTATTGTTAGTCAAAAGTGTGATTGTTTAGCATTGCATTTGTGTGAAACAACTTTAACAATGAAATTCGTAGAAAAAATTCAAAATATATAGACGAGGCTCTTAAGTTGTGATTGTTTAGAAATGCATTTGTCTTGAAAAAATTATGCATAACTTTAATAATGAATTGCACAAAAATGTACGAAGCATACAGAAGAAAAAGCTCTGAAAATTGCCCTTTTTCAGGAATTAGTCGAAGAATAATCTTGCTCAAGTTCTCCCCAGGCTTCCCTCATGTGACAGGTAGTATAGAAAATCATTAACACGGCTAGCTAGTTGTTATACATCGAGGCATCATCAAGTATTACTAGCAGAGGTGGCTCAAGCAATTTTGAGGCATTAGGCAAAATCTTACTATATCACCGACATTATTAGTTTGGTAACGTAAAAAAATATGTTGGGATTTGGACGCAATTACCGTCTTGAACAGAATTAGTGAATATATTATTAATAATGTATGTTAATGCACAACAATAAAATGATTGAAGAATATTATAAGTCCTCTAAAGCTCACTCAACTCGACGAAGCCCCCTTGACCTTATATAAATGTACCTCATTAGAATTAGATTTATATAAATACACCTCATTAGAATGGTTGGCAAATATCAATTTGATTATACGATTGACATTAACTCTCAAGAATTCTCTAAATAGATATTTACCTAAAGAATTATAGCGACATTCCTTTTATAAATCAATCTAGAGTACAACCCCTTTCCACATATCTCTAGCATTATATAACTATCAGTCAAAATCTTTCATGAAACACTCTTTAAAATTATCACCAACTCATATCTATTAGTGATTACTGTTGACAATATTCATGATCACCAACGACGCTCTCGTCTTTGATAGCCAATGAAGAAGCATTTATTTTTATTAACTTCTTTTTAATTTTATAATATTTCATTAGTAATTTAAGATTTTATTTAATATTCCAACTAATATTTTCTATTAAAATTAAAGTTTGTATTTTAATTAGTTCATTTTATTGATGAAATCTCTGTCTGTAATTTAATTTATTAAAATATTTACTTTTCAAATGTTACCAAAAGTAAATTAATCTTACATTACATTTAATTGTTATTTAAATATACAGATTTTTTATTCAATTATTATTTTAGCTGATGGCGAAAATTATGTAAGTAAAATAAATCAATAGATATTTTTTTCTTCTTCTAAATTTATAAATGATAAAAAACTTCATTGTTGATGTTAAATTACTATTATTAATGTTATTTTTTATTTCTAAACTTTTTCATTATTATTATATATATATATTTTTATTTTTATTACCATTTGTCACAATTTTCATCGGTAATTTAAATTTATATAAAGAAAAATATGCTTGGAGTGCAATTTGTAATTGAGAAATATTATGTAAACTGAAGTTCTAATTTATTGTTTTGATTGTAACCATTAACTCACTAGTCTAAAAGTTTGTAAACAAGAAAGAACCATTGGACTCTATCAGCCTTTAAATGTTGCGATGCGAAAGGTTTTATTTTGGTATACTTTTCAATAAAATTATACAATAGTTTTACATTGGGGGTTTTTTCAATAAAATTATCCATTAGTAAAAAGAAAAAATAAATAGTAAATTATGTGAGTTCTCAAAACTTTGGGCATTATGAAAACAAAGGCCTTAGGCAACTGCCTAAGTGGTTCTCTGCTTGAGCACGCTGTGCTATTAAGACATAATTACATGCATTACACACATTTTAGTTTTATTTTTGAACTAGCACTTGTAGTGCCAACTTACTTTAAAAGGCGTTATTGTATGTGTACTTAATCAATAGGCGATATTTACAAAATGATATCGCTCTTTCGCATCCTTCTTTTTTGCTTTCGCCACCAACAACAATATCGTTTTCTTTGAGACTTTTGTTCTTTTCCCTTTGATTTCCTAATATATAGTTCCTGTTTTTTTTTTTTTTTCCTGAAAATAATAGCCGCAGTTTATGTTAATTATTGTTGGTTTTGAGATTGAGAAAATCCAAAAATTCTAGTCCAAACCGGATTCAACTGATATATTAAGTTCACTACTTGATAATCTCCTTCTTCGTATAATATCAAATCTGGAAGGTAAGTATACTATGGCCACCTCAATTCTATCCAGAAAATGGAGGAGCCTTCACCTTTTTCTCACTAATTACTATTGGAACATTTACAGGGAGAGGAGTTATCAGGATTATAGTTTAGATTTCAGAATGTTCGGGTTAAGAAAAGTTATCCTCCGAAAGCACATTGATAAATTTAGTATTAGACGCCACTTCCAGTTGAATTATACTGCTATTCAGACAATCATTTGAGCTGTGATTTGGAGGCACGTGAAGAAAATAGAGATTTGGTTTGGAAAACGGTGCATCTGGTGGAAAATTACTAAAAGAAGTGTTTTGATAAAGTTCACTCGTGGTCTTGAAACTTGGAGGCATTGAGTTAGATGTCTTTGAACTTACATTGCTACTGAATGTGATGGTCTTCCCCTCAAAAGATTTAATGTCATAATTCTATGAGACAATTCTTCGAAAGCTGTAAATCTCTTGAATAATTGTTACTTTTTGACTTATTGGGACATATAGAATTTATTGATATTTTCATGTTGTTTTTTAAAAGTTCCCTTTCAATTCTCATAATGATTATATGTCGGCACTGAACTTTCCACGGATGTGTTGAAACTCGAATTCTTAAGTACAACTTAGTAAAGAAACTGAAGTTTCTTGCGAGAGTATAAATTGATATTCTAAGACTTGTGCGAGATTGAGAGAAAGTATGAAGTTTTATCTACAACTTGAGTGGTCATGTTACGGGTAAAATCTAACCTTTTTAAGAATATAATTTGTTTATTTAATATATTTTCTAACATTCTCTTCCATCTTTCATGAATGTTTCATACCCATATTTCTTGAATTCTGTGTTCAAATATGTAAAGATCTTGGAGCTAGTGTTTATAATATACTAATATTGTAGGGCATCATTGAATATGCTCCCACTTTGAAGCACTCGTCATTCGTTCGGTGAGAAATATTTGTTTTCTAAATTACTGTGTAAATAATACAATTATTACACTAATTCTTTGTGTATAAGACGTAGCTCTTCCTTCACCATATACCATGCCTTTGTGTCTAGTAGAACACCCTAGGAGGATTGACTTTTTCCTATTTGAAGATACATCGCAGGATGTTCATCTTATTGAACACTTTCGATGGCATGGCAAATTGTTGGAAATGTTGAATTTTCTACAAATTCCAGGGTTTTCAAATATTCCAGCAATTATAAGAAGAAATTTTTTTAATTTCTTCTGTGTTCAAAGACGCAGCTACTTTTGTATAAAGATCTTGATCAGAAATAGGAAATTAGGACGAAATATACATTTCCAAGTGCTTATGTTAAACTCCCTTTCTTTATCCGAGCATTGGAGACCTGAAACTTCAAAAAACAGAAAACAAATATTTTTTTACATGTTCCAGAAGAATTATGATCGAAATTTTTTAAATGCCTCTGTAATTGTTGAATATATTTCGTGTTGTAATTTTTGCAAATTATAAGGCCTATTAAGGATGGTTTTGGAAACTTTTCAAGAAGGGAAAGTCGTGAAGAAATTGGACGGGAAAACAAGAGAAAAGAGGGGTGGGACACCGACTAGTGAAGCGCATCTGTGCTGCTCCTATATGTTTGTTTGGTTTTGGCGTCTTTTCACCGAACTATGTGTTCCTTCATCCATAAGTGTGTCCATTCATGTTCACTTAACTCAAACAATTAATGATGCCCACTTGACCTTGTATAAAATTTACCTCATTAGAATGGACGGTGAAGACCAATTTAATTTGACTATACGGGTAACAATAACTCTCTAAACTTCTCTACATAATATTTACCCAGGAAATTCTAGTCCTGTATACAACTTTTTAGAAATCTATAGTAAAATCTATTTCCACACTTCTCTTAACATTTCGAAACTATCATTCAAATATCTTTCATCAAACAGTTTTCAAAATTATCTACGATGCATATCCATCATCCATTACCGTCGCAATACTGCTCGTGATGTTGTCGCTAATCACCGACTGTGCTCCGATCTCTGATAGCTTATGAAGAAACATTTATTAATTTTTTTTTAATATTGCAAATGTTATTTTGCATGAAATTCTTTATTACTATTAAAGTTTATATTTTGATTACTTCATTTGATTAACGAAATCTCCATCGACAATTTAAGTTTATGGAAATATTTACTTTTCAAATGTTACTAACAACAGAAAATTGAATCTTACATTATGTTTTAATTGTTATTTAGCAAGACAAATTTTTCTAAAGGTTATTCAATATCTTTATCTTTATTATTTTAATTGTTAGGTTGCATTTTTTTTTTTCGCAACAAAAAATGAAAAATTAAAAGTAAATTATGTATCAGTCTCCCTGAGACTACTGCAATTCAAGTATGGAAAACCTGCCGTCATTTTCTCTCCTCTCGAGCTACAACGGTCGGAAGCCCCACTCCAATATGCCCTTATCTCAAAAGTCCTCAAAATCTCGGCCAAGAATGGACGTCATCCGCCATCATATTAGCGCTAGGTGGGGGTCTTTCAACTATTCTAATTGTAAGTTTTATAGATCGGCAACATGTGCTAATTAAACTTCAAAATGAAGAGGATCTCAACAATGCCTTGATGCGTGATGTCTGTGCGGTGGAGGGATCTTTATTTCGTTTGTTTAAATGGTCAAGAAATTTTAAAGCCAACGAGGAATCTCCAATGTCTTCGATTTGGATTTGGTTGCCATTTCTGTCATTAAACTTTCGTATCCCATCATACTTGAAAGAAACAGTGAAGCCACTGGGGAGGTTGTTGAATGCTGTTCTGCCTACTGTAACTTTCACAGGACTTATGCACGGTTTTGTGTGGAGATGGATCTTACTAAAAAAACTCGAGTATGATATTTGGATTGGCACAAGTACTGAGTCTGGATATTCTGGCAAAAAAATCATTATGAAGGGAATCCAAAATACTGTGTACACTGCAAGTTGCATGGATACGATGTGGTTAATTGCAACCGGGTAAATAGGCAGAGTAGTAGACATGTTGGTTAGAAACAGCCCCCTGTACAACCTGTAACTTTGCCTGCTAGTGGAAGAAATCCAAAAAATAAAGTCTTCCAAGGATAATGAAAGCCCTGCGAATGTTTCTCCTGTTCAACAAGATGTGGTTCAGAAGGAGGATGAATAAACTGTCATTTAACATGTTCAACAAGGCGTGGTTGAGAAGGAGGATGAACAACCTGTCATTTAACAGATTGTGAACGCGACTCCTACGGTGAGTTAAACTAATCCAAATATCCCTACTAATGTGGACAATGAAGGAGTTGATATAGAGGATGGAAACTCTACTGATGATGGAATTAGTGTGGAAGCACGTGAGGTAGAAGACTTTGAAAATTTTACTACTGTTGGTAAGAATAAATCCATGTTACAATTGTTGGCGAGAGTTTTCAACAATATTGAATTGGAGAGATTATAGGAACTGTTAATTAGCCAGCTGTAATATAAAATCCCCTTTGTTCAAGGGTCAACCGGATTCTTAGCCTAGATTAGCTCTCTTATTTGATTCACTGTATTGTATATATATATACACGATTGTAGTCATTCAAATAAGGATGAATAATAGAAAAAGAAAAGAATCCCCTTGTGATCATGGTATCAGAGCCAAGATCCCAAGGTCTTCTGCTACAATCAGACCTCCCCAAAACTGATCAAAAACTATGGCAGAAACGACGAACGTGGTGGCGCACCAGAGACATGGTGAGAACTCTACCGCTGCTATCCTCAATGATTTAACGACCCGAGTGACGCAAGTTCTAACCTAGAATCAAACCCAGAATCAAGTGCCGACCTACGAACCTCCCGCTGCTCAGATCGGCATCAAGCTAGACGGCTCCAACTATGGTTTGTGGTCCCAAGTTGTTGAGATGTATATCTCTGGCAAAGACAAACTGGGATACATGAATGGAGACATCCCACAACTTGAATCATCAGACCCAACGTTTCGAAAATGGAGAACAGAAAATGCAATTGTTAAGGGATGGATAATTAATTCCATGGACCCGACTCTAATCGGCAATTTTATTCGCTTTCCAACTGCAAACTTCGTATGGGATGCAGTTGCTACCACTTATTTTGACGGAACCGACACTTCTCAAGTGTATGGTTTGAAGAGACGTGTGACTAGGATGAGACAAGCCGGAGGATCCATTGAAGAATATTACAATGGTCTGCAAGGCTTGTGGAGAGAAATCGATTTTCGTTGGCCAAACCCGATGGAATGTCCTGTTGATATACAGAGATATAACTCTGCTCTACAGGAGGATAGAGTCTATCTCTTCCTCAATGGGTTGGATGATCTCCTAGATAAGATCTAGGCTGATGTGCTCCAAATTCAGCCATTTCCTACGGTTGAACAGGCCTATGCCCATGTTCGAAGAGAGGCTATACGACAATCGGTTATGAAGTCGAACATAGAGCCTACACAAGCCGCTGCTATGGCCTCTAAAAGAGCCAAGGCGGGACCCCTGCAGCCACTAACGCTTCAAATATCCAAGGCTGGGTCTTCCTCAATAGGTGGTGGAAAAGTCACTACAACTTCTAAGGCCAAGACACAATTCGAGGGAGGTTGTACACATTGTGGGAACATGAAGCATACTCGTGAAACTTGTTTTAAGTTACATGGGTACCCGGAGTGGTGGAATGAACTCAAGGCACGAAAACAGCGTGAACGTGAAGCTAACACTAATGGCGAATCGGGATGGGCTGCTTTGGTAAACGCAGAACCTCTATTATCTTTTACTTCGTTGGTGGAACCATCAGATGAGTCAAATTCTCTCAATAACCAAGGTAATTATGGATTTGCATTACTTGGTTCTAGTCAAGATAATTACAGTGGCTGGATTGTTGACTCAAGAGCGACTGATCACATGACTTTCGATGTCAATGACTTTACCAAGATTACCCAACCAAGGCGCAGTAGCATTGCTAATGCTAATGGAGTCACATATCCCGGTCACATATCCCGTTACAGGAGCTGGAACCGTTGCTTTATCACCCTCTCTCTCTTTATCCAATACTCTACTTGTTCCATCTCTCTCAAATAAATTATTGTCTGTATCCCAAGCCACTGAAGAACTAAATTGTGTTGCTTTAATCTATCCTACTTTTTGTCTCTTTCAGGATATTCTCACACAGGAGATCATCGGGCGTGGTACTAAGAGAGAGGGGTTGTACTACAGCGATGATTTTAGCATGGGGAAATCAAATAACATGCACCACTCAACTAGCGTCAAGGAGAGGCAGATTTGGCTATGGCATTGTCGATTAGGACATCCGTCTTTCAGTTATATGAAGTATTTATTTCCAGATTTATTTTCAACTTTACATGATTCGGACTTTAAGTGTGAAAGTTGCATTTTAGCTAAAAGTCATCGTGTACCTTTTCCAATAAGCTTGAATAAAAGTAATGTTCCATTTGCCTTAATCCACTCTGATGTTTGGGGACCCTCCCCAATTACTACTTGTTCTGGAATTCGTTGGTTTGTGATCTTTGTTGATGATTGTGCTCGAATGACGTGGTTATACTTGCTGAAACATAAAGATGAGGTCTTTGGTGTGTTTAAGTCTTTTTATGCAATGATTCAGACTCAGTTTCTAGCAAAACCCCAGATTCTTCATTCCGACAATGGTGAAGAGTATGTTAATCAGGAATTTGAAGCTTACTTTGAGAATTATGGCCTTCTACATGAGACCTCTTGTAGTCAAACACCGCAATAGAATGGGGTGGCCGAATGGAAAAACAGGCATATTTTGGAGACTGCTCGTGCTTTATTGATTGGAGCACATATGCCGAGTAGATATTAGGATTCTGCTGTGGTCACGACACTACATCTATTGAATCGTATGCCTTCGAAAGTGCTAAATTTCAAGACCCCGTTATAGGCTCTCTCACACCATGTTTCTCTACCATCTGTTTTGTTGATTTATCCTCGAGTGTTTGGATGTGTTCCCTTTGTTCATCTCCATAAAAATCAATGCACTAAACTTAATCCCTACGCAGTACATTGCATTTTTTTGGGGTATGCTACACAGAAAAAAGGAAATCACCGCTACAATCCTACAACACAGCGTACTTATGTCGCCATGGATGTCACGTTCGTGGAAACTGAAAGTTTTTACTCTTCATCGGCAACCAATTCTTCCCTTCAGGGGGAGATAAGACATGAAAAGCAGAATTGGTGGAATTGTGAGGTATTCAAAGACACCCACACCCCAGAACAAGTTGAAGTTGAACATCTTAGAAGACACCCTGACAGTCCAGTGATTGAAAATGATGAAGCAATGATTAGTGTTGAGCAAGAAGCCGGGACAGGAAGCAGGATGAATAACGAAACTACACAAGAAATTGAGGCTGAAACTACGACACCCTCGCCCTCTTTAGTACCTAACGTCCCTTTTCTTGAGAATATTCCTGAGGTAAGCTCTCCCACTACACCCTCTCACGTTGATAGTTTGGATATCTCTGTTGGTTATAACTTGCCTTTCAGACATAATCGTGGAAAGCCCCCAAATCGATACTCACCAGATTTGGAGGAAAGAAGATCAAAGTATCCAATTGCAAACTATGTATCGACTCAAAGATTAGCAGAAACTCTTAAGGCGTTTGTATACAGTTTGTCTTCATGTCATATTCCCAACGGAGTACAACATGCCTTAGAAGATCCGAAGTGGGCTCAAGCAAAAAAAGAAGAGATGGAAGTACTACAGAAAAATGAAACATGGAATCTTGTCCCATTGCCATAACGAAAGAAGACAGTAGGATGCAAGTGGGTTTTCTCCATCAAACATAAGGTTGATGGATCCATTGAAAGAAACAAGGCAAGGCTCGTGGTGAAGGGATATACACAAACATATGGCATAGACTATCAAGAGACATTTTCTCCAGTGGCGAAACTAAATACTGTTAGGGTCCTATAGTCTCTTGTAGCGAATTTAGATTGGCCGCTGCACCAATTTGATGTAAAGAATGCCTTCCTTCATGGCGATCTTGAAGAAGAGGTTTATATGGATATTCCAGCAGGATATAGTGTTTCTTCAAAAGCAGGAGTTGTATGTAAATTGCAACGCTCGCTATATGGACTAAAACAATCACCCCGCGCATGGTTTGGTCGTTTTAGCGTGGCTATGAAGAAGCACGATTTTCAACAAAGCAACTCAGATCATACTTTATTCTTGAAGCATCAACAAGGAAAGGTAACAGCTCTAATAATCTATGTGGATGACATGATTATTACAGGAGATGACACATATGAGATCAATAGGCTTCAGGAAAATTTAGCAACTGAGTTTGAAATGAAGAATCTGGGGGTCTCAAATATTTCTTAGGGATTGAAGTAGCCAGATCAAGTAAAGATATATTTCTTTCCCAAAGGAAATATGTGTTGGACTTATTATCTGAGGTGGGTTTGCTTAATTGTAAGCCAGCCGATACTCCGATTGTTCAGAATCATAAGCTTGGAGAATACCTAGATCAAATACCAACTAATAAGGAGAGATATCAATGATTAGTTGGTAAGCTAATTTATTTATCACACACTCGACCTGACATTGCCTATGCAGTGAGCGCAGTGAGTCAATTTATACACTCACCAATTGAAGACCATATGGATGCGGTAATTCGAATTCTCCGGTATTTGAAATCTGCTCCAGGGAAAGGACTTATGTTCTCCAAGAATAATCATCTCAATATCGATGGCTACACAGTTGCAGATTGGGCTGGGAGCATTTCTGACAGGAAGTCTACATCAGGCTACTTCATGTTTGTAGGAGGAAATCTTGTCACGTGGAAAAGCAAGAAACTGAAAGTGGTGGCTTTATCAAGTGCTGAAGCTGAGTTTAGAGGCATGGCCAGAGGACTTTGTGAACTTCTTTGGCTTAAGAGATTGTTGAGTGAGATTGGCTTTGCATCTAATTATGAAATGAACTTATTCTGTGACAATAAGGCAGCCATTGACATTTCTCATAATCCAGTTCAGCATGATAGGACAAAACATATTGAAGTGGATTGACATTTCATCAAGCAGAATCTTGAGTCCAAGGTAGTTCGGTTCCCATTTGTTAAATCTGAAGACCAATTAGCGGATATACTTACGAAGGCCGTCTCTAGCAAGATCTTCCACAACTCACTTAACAAGTTAGGCATTTGTGATATCTATGTACCAACTTGAGGGGGAGTGTTGGCGTGAGTTTTCAACAATATTGAATTGGA
>CAIGRP010081984.1:0-15050 GCA_903798385.1 Fraxinus cuspidata | reverse complement strand
AATAACCAAAAAAAAAATAAAAATGAAGCAATCATGCGTCACAAAGTTCATCATTAAACACTTTTATTTAATCGAGTTATTCGTTTATTAACTACAAATATATTTGCTCCAACTGTATTCTTTATATTTTCATTTATCATTTAATAAAAAAAATGAAGAGCAAGTAATTCATGAGTTAATTTTATGTCATTATTTTTATATTAAATAAAAAACACAACAGGTTTGATTGAATATTATAAAATTGTATACATCAGTTTATTACTTATTTATATTAAAAAATTTCCAAGTTTTTTTCACATCAAGAAGCAAATTACATACAACTAAAGCACGACTGTAAACTTGTAAGGGCATATTTGTCATTTTATTAAGAAACAGACCAATTGCACACAAACCAGAGGCTTTCATATCAAGAAACAATTCATTTGAAAAAATTTACCCCTTCAATGTGATCAATTTGGTAGAGCAGGTGAACACAGAGATCAAAGGTCACGAGATCGAATCATCTGTCAACACTTCTTTAGTCGAGCTCATCGCACAAAGCTTGCCTAATGTGGTTTACCTCTCCTGTGTGATTTGCGGGCTACTGAACATGGAGCGAGGTTTACCTAGTGCGCACTAACAGTGGTCGGGGCTCCGCCTCTTCAAGGTGGTCGGGGCTCCACTGACGGATAGTGGCCGCGGGTTCCTCGTCAACCAAAAAAAAAACAACCATTAGGCCATTGTCTTTGTCCCATCTTTTTCACCAAAATACATTTTTGAATAGTATTTTGACTTCATTTTAATCACATATTTTTTAATAAAATAAAATCACACGCACACATTCTCCATCATAATATTATTATAAAATGCATTTTTAAAAATAATGGGGCTCCCTAGAGACTATTTTTACAGTTAAGGAAAATGTCAGAGACCGTGGTAATAAAAAACCAAATTTTTTTTTTCTTTATGAGAAAATTCACATGACAAATTTATTTATGATTATGTTGGGTAGAAATAAATTAAAATAATAATTATAACTAATTTAATCAGAATATATTATTAATCTGATTTTAATCCCCCCAAACACGCATGTTACAATATAGAAATTACCGTTTGAATAAAATTATGATGTAGTATCGAAATTTATAAGGGAGAGTTTGTTAAATAACTCAGTCAAACAATATATTTGATTAAATAATCTTCTTATGATATTTGTTGGTCAAATAGCCTTCAATTACAAAATACCAAAAACAAATAATATCAAATGTTTAAAACACCCTCACCATGGAAAAGACCCCAACACGGTTTAGTCCAATCAAATTTCTCAATTCTTCTCCAAATCTCATCAACGTGCTCTCCATGTGTTTGTTATTCATTATATTTTTTACATATCTTCTCCAATATTTTGAACATTTGAACAAGAGTTTTGATTTTTATATTATCTACATTGAAATCTCTACTATATGTAAAGAAAAAGAAAGCTATTTTTAGAAATCTCATGTACATTGGTACTTCAATTGTTGAGTATAGTATGAAATGATCCTTTAGTTGATTTTATTTTGCATTTGGTGTATTTTCGTGTCGTCCGCAACTATTGGACGATCTGTAGTGTAAAACGGCACTCCAGTCGTTATTTGTAGTGTAGCACGACACTACGTCGTTATCTTACATGTAAAACGGCAATACAACTATTATCTGTTATGGTATGCTCTTTACTGATTAAATGGAAAGTTTCATTGTTAATTTGGAGAGAGGGGTATGCACATGCAAGGAATTGATCTAGACAAATTTTCATGTGCACATGCAATTGCTGTGGTAAGGGATGTTGGATACATATATATATCACTGCCAAACGAGGCGAATTGGAAAATTCCCAATAATGTTTGTGATACGACCATTGACACGAAGAGAAAGTGGACGTCCATATTTCCATGTGCACATGCAATTGCTGTGGTAAGGGATGTTGGATACATATATATATCACTGCCAAACGAGGCGAATTGGAAAATTCCCAATAATGTTTGTGATACGACCATTGACACGAAGAGAAAGTGGACGTCCATAAAAAAAAAAGGAAACAATTCAGCGAGTGACAAGAACGATAAAAACAAAACGGCACATATGCTGGTTTTTATGGTATTATGATGTATTGCTTTTATATTGAAAAAGGATGGTGATGTTATGATGTACTACCTTTGTCATTTTGAAATGTAAACTATTTATAATGTTTGAAACGATTGATTTTGTCATTATCTTAGAATCGATGAAGCCATAAAGGCAAATATACTTTTTTTTTTGTTACAATAAAACATCACTAGTGTCGTTTTGATTATTTTACCTAGAAAATATAGAAATTATGTTCAAAAATCAAAAATTATTTATTTAATAGCAAATTAATTTCAAAATATACATCACATCAATTATTCATATCGTGTTTACATACGTAATGACACTTGTGCCTTTTTCAAAACAGTAACGACGCTTGTACTTTTTTTCATATTGATTAAGTATTGAGCATCTCTCTAGAATTTTGTAAACGACATATTCATCCCGCAACTTAAATGAGTTCAACTTATCGATTATTGGGCTCGAACGGGTCATGGATGCTTAGACTTGTGTTTATATATAGAACGACACAAGTATCGTTTAACGGCAAGTGTGCCGTTTTGTTGAATTTTTCAATATTTTACTTCTTTTTCGACGTAACGAATTCAAGCATTGGACCCCCTAACTTAAGAAAGTAAAAAATGTTGATTATGCGACAAATAAGGGTAGAATTAACATAGATGTATGATATCCAGTGATTAATTCACAAGTCATGGTCTAAATTCGTAAGAAAATATAAGTAATGGGCATATATCTCGAATGTTGTAAACGGCATGTCTATCCTGCAACTTTAATGAGTTCAACATATCGATTATCGGAGTTCTGACGGATCATGGCTACTTATACTTGTGTTTATGGACAGAACTGCACAAGTGCCGTTAAAAAATATCGTTCTGTTGATTTATCCAATATTTTGCTTCTTTTTCAATGCAACGAACTCAAGCATTGGACCCCCTAGTTTAAGAAAGTTAGAAATGTTGATTATATGACAAATAACTGTAGAATTGATGTAGATTGTACGATATCTAGTGGTGAAATCACAAGTCATGATCTAGATTCGTTAGAAAATATAAGTAACGAGAATATCTCTCAAATATTGTAAACGGTATATCCATTCTACAACTTTAATGAATTCATCTTATCAATTATTAGGGCTCAAACGGGTCATGGCTACTTATACTCGTGTTTATATACAGAACGATACTTAAACGACACTTGTGTCGTTCTGTTGATTTCTTCAATATTTTGCTTTTTTTTGGACATAGAGAACTCAAGCATTGGACCCATAACTTAAGAAAGCTAGAAATGTTAATTATGTGACAAATAATGGTATAATTGACATAGATTGTATGATATCCAGTGGTGAAATCACAAGTCATGTTCGACATTCATTAGAAAATATAAGTATTGGGCATGTCTCTCGAATGTTGTAAATGGCATGTCCATCCGGAAACTTTAATGAGTTTAGCATATCGATTATCGGAGTTCGGACGGGTCGTGGTTGCTTATACTTGTGTTTATAGACAGAACAACGCAAGTATTGTTTAACGACACTTGTGCCGTTCTGTTGATTTCTCCAATATTTTGGTTCTTTTCCAACGCGACGATCTCAAGCATTGACCCCCTATCTTTAAAAACTCAGAAATGTTGGCGATGTGACAAATAAAGGTAGAATTGATGTAAATGGTATGATATCCAGTGGTGAAATCACAAGTCATGATCTATATTCGTTAGAAAATATAAGTAACGAGAATATCTCTCAAATGTTGTAAACAGCATGTCCATCCTGCAATTTTAATGAGTTCAATTTATCGATTATCGGGGTTCGGACGGGTTGTAGCTGCTTATACTCATGTTTATAGAAAGGACGACACAAGCATTGGACCTCTAGCTTAAGAAAGTCAGAAATATTGATTATGTGACAAATAACGGTAGAATTGATGTAGATTGTATTATATCTAGTGGTGAAATCAAAAGTCATTGTATTGATTTGTTGGAAAATATAATTAATGAGCACAACTCTTAACTTTTGTAAATGGCATGTCTATCTTACAACTAAAATGAGTTCGACTTATTGGTTCTGGGGGCATGGATGGATCGTGGTTGCTTAGACTCGTGTTTATAGAGAGAACGACACAATTGTCGTTTAACGGCACTAGTAACTTCTGTTGATTTTTTAATATTTTCGTTCTTTTCCAACGTAATATCAGACATTGGATTTCCTAATTGAAGAATGTCAGAAAGATTGATCACATGACAAATAACGATTGAATTGACATAGATTATATGATATCGAGTTGGTGAAATTACAAGTCATTATATTGATTCGTTAGAAAATATAATTAATGAACACATCTCTCAACTTTCGTAAACAACTTGTCTAGAGTCGTTTCATTATCAGCCCCAAACTTAAGAATGTCAGAAATGTTAATCATGTGACGAAAAACTATTGAATTGAAATAAATTATATGATATCGAGTTGGCGAAATCACAAGTCATTATATTGATTCGTTAAAAAATATAGTTAAAGCACATCTCGTAACTTTTGTAAACGGTATGTTCATCTTACAACTGAAATGAGTTTAACTTATTGGTTCTCGGAGCACGAACGAATCGTGGATGCTTATACTCGTGTTTATAGATAGAATAACACGATGGTCATTTTCATTTCATTAACGGCTCTTGTGTCGTCCTATTAATTTTTCTTGTAGTTGTTTCTTTTTCAACTCAACAACCTCAAACATTGGATTCCCTAACTTAAGAAGGTCAAAAAAATTGATCATATGATAAAAACAGATGAATTGACAAAGATTATACGATATCAACATTTTCATCTTAGTAACGGCACAAGTGTCGTTCTCATGGACAATTATATTTACAAACATAACGGTAGTTGTGCCATTCTCATAGACGTTCTTATCTCAGTAACAACACAAGTGCTATTCTTATGGACACTTAAATTTGCAAATATCAACGTAACGACCTCAAGCAACAGACCCCTTAACGTATATAAGACATAAAGGTTGACTATGTAATAAAGAACCGTTGAAATGATATAGATTATAATTGACACTTATAAGTTAGTAACGACGCTTGTGTTGTTCTCACGGAAATTTTCAACTCAGTAACGACACTCGTGCCATTTTCATGGAAGCTTATAAATTTTGTAACAACATTTGTTTCGTTCTCATGGACACTTATAATTCATGTAATATCACTTTTGTCATTCTCATGGATGCTCATAAGTCCAATAATGACACTTAGTTTGTTATCTTAAGACATAAAACCGTAAAGATACACGCTAATATTTAACTAAAGACAAATATGTACAATAGAAAATATCCATTTCCTAGAATAAATTCATCCTACTGATATGCACATTTTCAAATGTAGTCTACAACTTTTTTACATTGTCCAAAACATCAAAATCCTCGGATTCTAGTGAAAAACTTATATACCTTGAATCAAAATAATTTTGAGGTACTATAAAATACTAATCTTAACCTCTAGTCACCCTAGAACCATATAATTACCATTATTTCCACCACCAACACTATACTAATATGTGCTTCCCCCACTCGAATTATAAGAGTTTTCTCTTCTAAAATCACGATCACCAAAATACTCACCATCATGCGTACCTTTACCTCCGTATGGAGTTTGACTTGCAAATCTAATCAACCAATGGGTGCCTTTTAATTGGCTTCCTGGATCAAATCAGCTAGTGACTTCACTAGTCATGAATTGTTCTTTGTTAAAGAAAATGGTAGCCATATTTTCCTAGCATGACATGTACGTCTAATTTGGTACATAATCATCAATATCATTAGAGAGATCAAAGTTGATAACGTGAGAAACATAAGTAATATCAAGACCACAAGCTACCATATCTATCGCAACTAAAATCAGTGTGTTTCTACTCTTAAATGATCTCAATGCTAGTTCTTTTTTCCTGGAACGACAACTTAATCAAAGTAAAATCAAGTAATAATCAATGTAGACGTAATGAAGAAACAATAATGCAACTAAAGAATAAAAAGATTCAATAAAGTCGACAGGATACACAACCTTTCAAGTTGCCAACTTATATACATTGTTTAGTAGGTTAAGATCAATTCTGTAAACAAGGGTATTGTAGTAAAAATAGCGAAACATAGCAGTTGTTTGGTCCTCATTTTTTAAAACTTATTTTCAATCACGTATTTTATGGGATCCATATTTTTTATTAATTTTTCAACCACGCATTTTATTAAGTTTTATCAAAATCTACTAAAAATCTTATTTTTAAATAAACCAAATAGGGGCATATAATAGACAAGGATCGACATAGCAACACATGCAAAAATTATGTCGACGACATCAATACTAAGACTCATATTGCTCCAAAATAATGCTATTTTAAAGAATTTCATTCAATCTGTAATCACGATAGCACATTATGCGATGCATTTTTGTCTAGAAATTTTGAAATCAACAAGTGTAAAATTCAATAATGAGACTTACAAGAAATCACGAAATACAGTAAAGCATAATATGAAGAATTTTACTAAAAAACACAAAATTACTTAAATGAAATTACCCGGAGTGTAGCTCTCTAAGTCCCAAGGAATATAAAAGAACAAGCAAATTTGCATCACAATTTCCATTTGTAATAATGCTAATAAATGAATTTCCTTTTAACCCACCATCTTCAAAACTCCAAGTGTATCAAAAATTCATCCACATTAAAAAAACTCAACTAAAACTAAATTAAATATACGAGTAAAGTGTGAAATCGTAAAAAATGCCATTTTACACCTTTTCATTCTAATTCGACACCAATGTAAGCACACAATCACATTTCAAAATGAAAAATAAATAAATAAAGGATGTAATTACCCTTTTTGTTGTACTAGCTCTTACCAAAGGAGATGAAGTAATGTGAAATAAACTTGAATCAAAGAAAAAGATTTTGATAATATTAAAATATACTGGAAACTAAAGTGAAGAAGACGATATTAGAATTCAAATTTGGCGAATATGGTTTCATACTGAAAATGAAGAAGAAAAAATAAGGTGAAATTAAATGAAAGAAATTGGATGAATATTATGATATAGATTGAACGACAAATTTGTCATTTTACAGATTAAAACATTTTAAATTTTTTTATCTTGTTTTAAAGTTTATCCAACGCCATTTGTCCAAACTCAATTGCCCAACCAACCAGACTATTAGGCCAAATTTCCCAATTTATAAACTACCTGTAATTCAAGAATTGTCCCTTAAAGATTAATGAATCAATAGCAGCAATTCAAGAAGAAGAAAATGGTTTTGGAAATTGTAGAACCGAACACCTGCATTCGAGGGTGTTGCCACAGCCAATTAATCCCTCTTCACCTCTCATCTTCCTCTTATACTCTCTTTTCTCCCATCGCCAGAGGTATAATTTAACGCGTAAATGCCAAATTTCTGCAAATAAAAACACTTTCTTTAATTTTCTATTTTTTTTTCAATTTATGTAAAATGGGTTGTCTGTGTTTTCTTTTTTCTTTTTTTTTTTTTTGCAGTTTGTTTTCAGTTTATGTAAATTGGGTTTTTTTATTTTTATTTTTTGGTTACAGGCGCAGAAAGTGTGGTTTGGGAAGCGACGCTGGATGGTAGAAAAGTGGCAGTAAAAAAACCAATTTTATCCACCTCAGATGATCTCGATAAATTCCACAAAGAATTGAAATTACTCTGGTTAACTCTGTTTCCCTTTGTATTCTGTAAATATACACATCTCTGGTTAGAGTAAATCTTCCATTCAATGCCAGTTTAAAAGAAATTTGAGCGCAAGTTTGTCGAGTTATGCAATGTAATTGACATAATCCCTATACAATTGTAACTATTATGTCGGAGTTTAGCGCAATATAATTAAAGTATTATACTTAAGGTTGATGCAGTAAATTATAATTTATGTGCGATATATTGTTTTTCAGTTCTTTTTTTTTTTTTTTAAATAATTTTTGATGTGTGGTTGATGAAGCAAGCTGGATCATCCCGGAATAGTAAAGCTACTTGCGGTGCACTCAAGGCCACCAAACTATATGTTTTTCTTTGAATTCTACGAGGTTGGTAACCTCGCACAGAAGTTACATGTTGAAGAATGGAGTCCGAGCATTGATCAATCCTTCGAGATCATGATTTCATTAGGTATATATGTGATGGATTCTGAATGTGGATTTTTGCCACAATACAATGATTAATGGAATTGAGTAAAATGAATGTTTTGCACATTTTTTTCTGCAACACCCGAATGATGTAGTAAATAAGGTAAAACTTCAAATTTAACCACACATTTTATGAGAGCTTGCAACTTTTATCAATTTTCAACCACACGTGTCATCGATTTTTATTAACATCTATTATAACTTTTATCAAAAACTTTGTCAAACAATCCCTTAATTTAATTATTAATCATGTTTCACTGGAAATGTTATAGCTTCTCGTCACTCATCTCTTATCCTGGTTTTAACTAGATTTGCTCGGCATCTGCATCTTATGTTTCTTGTTCTATTCCAGTGAAGATGTGTGTGGTATTGGAATGAGCTGACTCATTAGGATATTCACCATAATGGCTGTAAAAAATCCTTCATCTTTATAGCCACTTAATCTGATTTCCTATTAGATAATGCCATTGAGAGGTTCTGGAAGGATGCGACTGATTTTGAATTGAATAGATTTAACAAGAAATGAAGCAGAAGTATGAGGACTAATAAACTACGTTCTGACTTTCTGTCAAAGTCATTATTCTTTTGGTATAATATGACCACAACAATATTGAATGTATAAACTTTAATTTAGAAAATCTTCTTTTTCAACTGTATCATTCTTGACAACACTGCCATTTCCCTTCTCAATTGCCCATTACTTGAACACTATATTTAGTCTGCTGCATTGTTCTTTTCTTTTCTTTCCTTTTTATTTTGTTTAATTTTTGTGCCATCTATATGGTTCGGTTAAACTGATGTTGGGTAATCAGATTTTAAGATGCTCGTGGTTTCTTTTGCAGCAAAAGCTCTGCAGTATCTGCATAAGCTCGGAATTGTACATAGGGATGTGAAACCGGCAAATATTCTTGTAATATGTTTAATGATTTCTGTTGCATCTGGTTACAGCATGTTCCTGCATCTAACATTTTTTTTTTGACAGTACATTCTTCTCCGAGAAAGTAATTTTATGGATATCTTTTTTTGGGCACGGTGCAGCTTGACAAAAATCTGCATCCACATCTGGCAGACTTTGGTTTGGCTGAATACAAGAGAGATCTTAAACAAGTTTCTACTGAAAGTTGGAAATCATCTGGCAAGCCAACTGGGGGTTTCCATAAGAAGAATATGGTTGGGACGCTGATTTACATGGCACCAGAAGTATTGAGGAAAGAGATACATACTGAGAAGTCTGATGTCTACAGTTTTGGAATATCTGTCAAGTAAGTACTTGCAGTAGACTGCTTTCTGGTTTATATAAGCGTTAAAGGCAACTGGTGTGCTGTAGATGTACCTGTCCTGAATTGTTAGTAACAATCAATCTTTTGGAGCAAATATTTTAATAGAAAAACATTTGTATGACTATTGACTTGTACCCTTTTTTTTTGAACAACCTTAATTTTACTTTAACTTTGAGCACACACGCAAAAAACGAAAAAAAGCTTGAATTGTTCATGGAAATAGCACCCGCTTTAGTCTGTTGTTTCATTCCACTCTTACTGAAATGCAGAAATAGTCAAGTAAATTTACGAATGCTACACGAATTTAGTGAATTTTTATTACTTTTAGGATGTCAACTTTACTTCTTGCAGTGCCAATCTATATAACATGGCCAATGATCTTTCTTATGTGACTGCTAGAGTCTTTTCTCGTTTATTTTCTCTCTGGCCCCCTCTGTTTTCCTTAAGGTAACATACCTGGATTAGACTTGGGGAATTGAAATCTTAGATGTCGCTATGTCTAGTTCACATGATACCTTTCTACCACCGTTTGAACAATCTCACTTAATATTGAATCCTAAGTGTTGATGTAGTTCATGGCTAACTTGAATTCTTTGATTTGCAATGTTGATAACACATGGATGCTGATGCAGTTCATGGCTAACTTGAATTCTTTGATTTTGCAATGTTTAAAACACAGAGAATTGTTTTCATTTGAAGCGTAAACAGTTTAAACTGAAACTAACAATATTTTATTTAGGACATAGTAGTTTAAATATATATATATGCGTGTGTGTGTGCGTGCGTGCGTGCGTGCGTGTGTGTTAGTACATTTTTCCTTGGCCCATATTGAGCATTTGCACTTGTATATATTGCAGCGAGCTTCTCACTGGTGTAGTCCCATATACCGATCTTCGAGCTGAGGCACAGGTTACTCTTCCTTCTAACCATTCATTTCATTTCGTTTTTCTTACCTGTAAAATTGCTCTGTGCTTCATACGTTTTGTGCTGGGTGCTATGAAGTACGCTATCAATTTACCAAGAAAAGAAGATGAATTTCCTAGTATCTTTTTTCCTTTTCGTCATTCACTCAAATAAAGATTAATTTTTATGAAGAAATGGCTGAGTAATGAAATTTAAAACTTGAAGCCACTAACTAAGATTGTCTTATCATTTTTTCAAGAGCTTGCTACAGTGATTTTGTAGGGTGGAATTTGTTTTGAGTGATCTTCATCAAGTTAGGGTTAAAATGACAAATAAATGAAATTTGAATTAACCGAGTTATTCAGCATCCATTTATCTAGGAGGAAGAATACATTCAAGTCTCATAATCCAAGAAAACTAGGTTGTAGCCTCTATATATCGTAATGACAAGTACATCTGTGCAGGACACTTGTTTTTGAGTAATTGATCTTCCATAACTGAAATTATAAAATCATAACAATTTATCATGGCTGTCAATGATACATGCTGATGGCAGGCCCATACAGTCTTGGAAATGAACTACACTGAACAGCAACTTACAGCTGCTGTGGTGTCTGAAGGACTACGACCTGTTCTTGTTGGTCTGGATTCTGGTGCTTGCGCCAGTTTACTATCACTAATTAAGAGATGCTGGGATGCGGATCCTGAAAATAGACCTTCTTTTGCTGACATAGTTGTGGAACTTGCTCTAATATTGGAAAGGGAAGCTGGCTCTTCTAAATCTCTTGTATCTCATGAAGATTCGGATATAGCTAATATTCGAAGTTATCAAGAGAGTATTAACTGGTTTACCCATGGTAAATATTTTTCAAAAAGGGCTTCTCTACCCTCTAATGCAGCAAGCCCCTGGATTAATTCATCAAATGATCCTTCTTCATACCATCCGGTGCTATCTTGGGGTTCCTTCTCTACTTGTGGGAGAAGGGAAACCATGGAGGACACACACTTTCTGATACCCCACATGTGCAATGAAAAGAATATCCATTTATTTGGAATATTTGACGGTCATCGAGGTATGTGCACCTTCCAGTGAAATGGTTTGTTTGGGACCAAATTTTAAGGGGAATCATAGGCTTAGATGACATCTTGTTCTATCGTTTTTTTGAAGGATGGAAGATTAAGGGGTAAGGTCGAAATGTCTCCTTAAGAAAAGAAGATACCTTATGTCTGTCCTTTAGGTTGACCTGTAAGGAACCCGGTTTGCATCAATATCCCTAACATGTCATTTTAAAAACGTACTAGTGAGGAAGAATAACCAAGAACAATCAAGCCAGCCTTGGTTAACTTCTTCTTAACTCTCCCTTTTTTCTCCTTCCCAGTATACTATAACAGAAGGTTTCTCTGTTCTCTTTCCCAGCTATGTAGATCAACAAAAATATTCCATAACAAGCTTTTGAATCTTTAGCTCAATGTGATGCAAACTGCAAAGAAATGTATTTGATTCCACAATAAGTGCTGTGTTAAAGTCTATTATCATTTTCCCTTCTGTTTTGAAGCTAGTCTACTATCTGTTTCAGTGTGTCCTCTTTCCTTCTCTCTTTTGCCAAATATATCATTGGCTTTAAAAGGAAGTTATTCATTCCTCATGGAGCTAATTCATGAGTTTCTTGTACATTTTGTCCAAAAAATTCATTAGGAAAGAGAAGTGTTGTAGGAAATAGAACCGTTTGATTTTTTATGCTGAAAAGTAATCGGAAATTAGGATATGTTTCATTTTTAAGATATCCTTCAGATGGATGGATTGTCTTCTCTTTCGAAAAAAAAAAAGAAAAGAAAAAGAAAAGGAAAAGAACGGTTTGAAACAGATACTTTTCATGAGATTACAGTTATTGCTGTTAAATTATAAATGGCAATCCTGTTTCATTCGTATAGGTGGAAATTCTGCTGCATTGAAAGCTTGAATTCATGGACTTATGACTGCATAGTTACGTATAAAGAGAAAAGAACAATAATTATTTTGTTTGCAGAAACAATTGTCCAGTCTGAGTGACTTGAATACTGCATTAGTTGCACTAGATTACACTCACAAACTACTAAAGCATGTGCAGGTGCAGCTGCTGCTGAGTTTTGTGCCGGGGCTCTACCTTGGTTTTTGCAAAATTTGAGTTCCTTGAGCAGGTTTTCTCTCACTAATAATGTTGTAGTCTACTTATAAATCTATATTCAGGTAGGTAAATGACTGAATATCTTCGTGCTTATATACAAACAAGATTCTCACATACTCATCTGTTACCTCTGCACAGTCCCTCTCATGCGCTTCTTGAAGCATTTGTTAAGACTGACTTAGCATTTAGGAATGAACTAGATTCTCTCCGTAAATCCAAGGGAGTTATTCAGAAAGACTGGCACCCTGGATGTACTGCAATCACTGCTCTTATAGTGGAAAACAAACTATTTGTTGCTAATGCTGGGGATTGCAGAACAATTCTGTGCCGAGCCGGACATCCCTATGCATTAAGTAGGGTGAGATGCAAATTAACTATTTAGCTAGATCTTCTAAAAGAATGAGAATCCTATTATTGTATATTGTCTCATTTGGCTCCAATTTATAAGCATTGCACCTGCTTACTGACTGAATGACCTTGAGTAGGATCATGTTGCAAGTTGTCTTGAGGAGAGAGAACGGGTTATTGGTGCAGGTGGCCAAGTCAAATGGCAAGTTGACACGTGGAGGGTTGGTCATGCTGCTCTCCAGGTTATTCTCTTTTTCAATACGCAATTCTTTTATCACCTGTTATATATTAAAGTTCTGAAAATGATGAGCATGTTTAGAATGCTTATATATTTTACTTACAATGAGAGAGGAAAATGATGTCTCCTTATAAGAAATAAGTAAGCACCCAAACATTCTCGATGTCTTCAATTGATTGGTCTTTAGAATTCCTAATTTACTGCTTTAGACTGATCTTTACCGGGCATTTTCTTTTTATTGTGATTGCTTAATAAACATTTCGCTTTTACATTGTGTACTAACTAATCTACATCTTCTTTCAATCGATTTTGATAATATGATCACATTGTCAATTGTATCCATTTTCTGAATACAACCTGCTTTGCCTTCTCTGTTTTATGTTTCCAACAGCTCACAGATATCTGCATGTGCAACGCAAAACAATTCAACTAACCTTGGAAGCTAGTAATAAAAATACAGCCGTGCTTATAAAGATGTATACATACAATGAGATAGACTTGTAGAAACTTGGTTCTTTCTCCCTTTTCCTTTTTTTCCCTCAAAATTTTTCCCATTATGATTTTGATTGGCTAACGAAATATTCAAACTCGGACTTTAATGACCTCTTGCTCATGATAATGTGACAGTATTGGTAGTTAACGGAAAATTGTAAAGATTGTTACAACACATTGAATTGCTCCAGGTTACTATGGGGTTGCGACTGATTTAAAAGGTTCCAGAATTTCAGAATATTGCTTATGGAAACCTTCAATATAGTAATTCCTTTTATTGGTCATTGTATTAGTTGCCTCAAAGTTTTTCATAGTGTTTGGTTAATAGGACTAGTCTCGATCCTTGAACGAGATTTTAGTTTCTTTTTCTTATTTGATGTTGTATAATTCTATTTAGTTCGGTGTACCAAACAAGCACTGGACATCTGCCTGACAAAGCATGTGAGTTAAACATGCACATTTGGATTATATACTTGGACATTAGTATGAACAAATTTTCCCATCCACCCCAGCCTAGCAAGTGCATGCAACTCTTTACATGGAAATTGTGAGTGGCATCTCCAAAAATTTTATAAAGTAATGCTTCAATACTACTTCAATTGTTTTCTTTTAATAGGTTACGCGCTCTATTGGTGATGATGATTTGAAGCCTGCTGTAACTGCGGAACCTGAGATAACTGAGACCATACTATCGGCCAAAGATGAATACTTAGTAAGTTTCATATAGCTACTTTATCAAGGTCAATGATATGTATTTGGTATCATTGACCAATGAATACAAATATCGAAAATGTGCTGCATTTAGAAACCTACAGTTGAGACACGAGTTGTTTTGTGTTTGATATTTTAACAGTTACTGGAGATGTTTGTTTTGTATTTTATGTACTGGGTTTTGTTTGTTTGAAACACTATTTGGATGACCATTTTTTCTTACGAGAAATAATGAGTATAATTTTTAGGTAATGGCCAGTGACGGGCTCTGGGATGTCATGGAGAATTCAGATGTTGTAAGCATAATCAGAGACACTGTAAAAGAGCCGGGAATGTGCTCGAAGAGATTGGCAACTGAAGCCGCTGAACGAGGTAGCAAAGATAATATCACTGTTATTGTAGTTTTCTTGTGTCCGGTATCTACAGCCGAGAGGATTTACTAAATTCTGAGTACAATTCGCCGGAAGCAAATTTCTCGTGTTAGTAAATGGAAACATGGCGATTCTTTGTAGAATTTAATACACATTCATAAATGTATTCATTATTTTGTCATTTGATTTGCTCCATTGTAATATTTTCAACCAGAAAAACCCGAGGGTACTTGGAAATTCTACTATGACATGCTAAGTCGGCAAATTT
>CAIGRP010081976.1:0-13371 GCA_903798385.1 Fraxinus cuspidata | reverse complement strand
TTTTTTTAAACCAAGGCCATTTCACCAATAAACATTGAGAAAGACCTTTTCTTCCAAAAACATGGCTTGACCATGCCTTTTAACAAAGAGTCCCGTAAAAGTTCTATAGCACTTAATTTATTTTAATGTCTTAAAACTTGAACTCTCCAATCTTTCTGAACAAAGTGTTCTACAAAACGTCATAGTCTTGAACAATGTTTTTTTTTTTAAAAATGAGGATCAAACAAAGGCTAATTTGAATTCGATATTAGTTCAAAAAAATCATGGAACGAGATTTTCAAAACCCACTGAAGAAGAATGAAAAGGGAAAATGGTTCTCCTCTCTTCAAATGAGCCTCCCAAGCCCTCTTTTTATACCTATTTTGTTTAACTCCAACTCTTTATCAATTACATATAAATAGCTGTATGTATATTTATTGGTTCAAATTACATTAGTAGCCTCTTAATCAAGACAGACCTCCTCAAACTGTTCTTACTTCTTGGCATTTAAGGTTGATTTTCTTGAGCTTCATAGTGCGGGCAACGAGAAGCTTCTGCAAGTCGTTAAATTCAGACTCCAACGTTTCCATATGTTGTTCCACTTCTTCACCCACTCTATTCAAAAACTTCGGTATCTCAACATTCACTGCTCCACAGGTACAAACAAAAATTTTAAAACAATTTATGCGAATTACTTATGTAAGGATTGAATTTGGATTCAAAAAGGTAATTTTGAGATGTGGGATTCTTATGTGTAGGTTGAGAAGTCGCAGCTAGAAGAGCAAGTCCGGAGTGGTGCCAGCGTGCAGTGCAAACCCTTGTCGGAGGGGAGGCCGACGATTTTCTGTTTTCTAGTTTTGTTTTGGGCGTGGGGATGGGGACGGTGAGGGAGAAGAGAAGATTGTCCTTTTCTTTTCAGATTTTTTAATTTAATTTATATGGAATATATGAAAACTTCTCTACTTAAAAGGGTCAAAATGTTCAATTTTTGCATTTTTAGGTCAACTAACGGTCGATGATTTTCATCTAATTTGACTCTAGGTGCATATTTATGAAAGATTAGGACCTTTATTGGTAAGATAAATTCTGCAAAAATCTAAAATATTAGGAACCACTGCTGCAGTTTTTACTAAAAGAAAAAAACCCATTCGCTCTCTGCAGCCTGGGTTTTAAAAATAATCATATAATTTTGTTATCACTATTGAAAGATAACAATTCCAAAAAAGAAAATAGAAAATTACCCCAGCACCCCATGTTTTTTCATGAAAATATACTTTTACTTGAATCTCATTCACTAAATACTCTTTTTCTAAAATATATCATTTATAGTTAATTTTTATATTAATCTGATTATCAATCTTCTTCACATGTCCGGACAAGAAAGAAATTAGAACCACGAATAATTTTCCTCTCCCAAATGCCGGCCTCCTCCCGTCGCCGTCGACTGATGCCGAGGTTCCTATGAATTGTGTTTTGTAAAATATTAGATATGTAACACGAGATTTAAAGTAGAGAATTTGTGTCGTGTTTAAGGTATCATGTATCTCCTCTTCATATGGTGGGCAAACATATACGAATACAATTGAACTAATTTGGTTGTGCTATGATTATTTTATTTCACTTTATAGTTTATAAGATGGAATTAGAAGTACAAAGATGGTTTGACCCATTGTCCCAACATTGCTTTCGCTATGGACTAGAGGTAATTTTTGTCCAACTCGACTTTCTAACCCTAGGCGATCCATTTTAAATTTTATTTTCTTTCATAAAACTAATTAGAAAACAAAAGGTAACCAAAATTGTCAAATTTGTTGACCCTAAATGGCCCATACTCTTAATGGCCAAATTGGGACACTAGATTTGAACCTCGACCTGCCATGGCTGTTGGCACAGAGTTACTTGAGGCTTTTTCCTCAAGTCTTGTCATGATCGCGCTCACGATGAAAGAGCTTTACAAGCAATATTGTTGTTCTTCACTCACGTGATATTGCTGGTGGGCTTTTGCCAATTGTCTAAGATTCCCCACTGCCGCCCTAGTGGGAGTAAGAAAACTAACAAAGGAAGTACAAAATGAAGAATAGATGCTTATATAACAAACGTGGTAGAGAACGAGAAGGTTTATTAATTAATATAGAATCCTATAAAATTACTAAATCTTTTGAAAAGTTAGCTAAATGGAAAGTAAATTGCTTCACGATACATGGGTGGGAAACTGAAGTAGCAAATATGAGGTAGAGATTCTCACAAAACGAGCCAAATTCATCGTCTAACAATATACAATTGTTTGAATAACACTCCATGATACTTCTTCAACACTGAATCCACATCATTACTTCGCAATGATAATGCAAATAACTTTATATACTTCTCATGTCATCTACTATTGAGCATATAACGACTAAACTTGATCCATGCATGGAAATATGGAACATATTAAAATCCGAGACTTCAATAGACCACATCAACCGTGTTCATTACTGCCTTCATGTCTTCCCCAATAACCTTCTTGGTCTTACTTCATTCTTTGATGTTCTCTACAATACAAAGTGCGTACATTTGTTAGAACAAATCCACTATGCAATGTTGAGTCGAATGGTCTGAAATTTGAAACCAAAATTCTGGATGTGAAGAACGACAAGTACAAAATTTAGAGGGAGTTTTGAAACTCAAACCAATTAAACTTTTAGATAAGGTTTAACACGAATAGACCTAAAGGTTAATTGAACAGGAGGAGATTCATATATATCCCTGAACCAGAATGACATCTTGGCAATCTCTGAAATGCCGGGCATCATGGATGCTGGCAAGCTTAGTTGTCAAGTCTTGATAGGCTGCATTAAAAGCTTCTGTCCAAAAGCTTGGCAATCTAATGTTAGTATTATGAATGTGTTGGGATTTTATCTTCACCCAACTTCAGATCAATGCAAAGAATTTACAGAATGGAAAAGCACCAGCAATGCAGCAGAAACGGGAGTAAAGAAAAAACTAGCAGAAAAATGAACCAGCAAGAAAGAAAAGGGAAGAACAGGTACGGAAAAGGAAGTATGACTTCCTCAACCTTTTATTTACACAAGACTTCACATTCATACACCATGAATCGGTAGAAAAATTTTCAGATTGATTTTCTCCAATCTCCACTTACTACTTACATAAATTCTACTTTCTTTCTTATCCTTTTTTAAGCCCCTTTCTTTCTAGCCTAGTGCTGTTATTTATAGACACAAAAAAAAAAAAAAATGGAATCATTTCAATTATTAACTAACAACTAACTAAGGCTCTAGTTGGTTGAAGGTTTCACTAGAAATCAGTTGCAGAAAAACAATAGAGGGAGGCTCATACGAAACTGATTTTCTGATTTGTTGAGGTTGCTGAATTCGACTTTAAGGAATCATGTTTTACAGAATGTAAACATCCCACGTGTCTAACCATATTTTCCCTTTTATCTACATCCTACAATCAACAATCACAAAATTCAAAATTCAACATAACAGAAAGAGAAAATCATCCTCGAAATAGCACACACGCAACCAATTCCTGCATATGAAACACCCTATTGGAGTAGTTATTCTTAATCTGTGGATTGAATAAAGCCCCTTTTAAACGTTTACGGTTTATCTTAATCGCATGAAAAGGAGCATTGTGAAAAAACATTTCAAAAACAAGAGGAGAAGCTGGGACGCCATTAAGAAGTTCATATGCTGCTTGAACTTTGATGGACTAAGTTCAAGGAAAGAGTTATGAGATTCTATAGTGGGATTAGGATGGCTACAGATGAAGTGCAGCGATACAACTTGACAACCAATCTCTCGGATCCTTGTAGATCAACGGGCTCTTTTCCTATGATCTCAGGTTGAGTCTTGTGGAATGATCCTTAAGAAATTTTCTTTGTAATGGCATAGCTCATGTTTCTGTAATATCCAAGAGAACATTGTGAAGAGAAGTTTCACGTTTATGGCATGAACATTATATCTTTCATGTGTTGGGGATTGAACCAGTAATACAACAACTTCAACCCCTCCGATTGTGCAGAATTAGAATGGCAGTAATAATAATAATAATCCAACTCCAATAACTCACACACGCTACAAGAAAATAAATAATTGAATTTGTTCACTAGGGCAAGGGAAACCATTCAGTATGAAGGAAGAACCCCGGGAATGGGATACACAGTTAACCCTTTCTAGAACACATTCCAGAGGCTACCAATACATCAAGAACACATATAGTTCTTGGATATCAACAACAATAAATACACACTATAACAAGAAGAAATATCACAAAGATGTGTGTACAGTCTAGAGCAATGGAGAGGAATCTGGATGATCAGCTCCGGTCAAAACGTAGCCCTCTTCGCCAGGAGCAACATACTGAAATTTCAATTTAATCAGACCATAAATGAACCTCCGATCTTTGGCAAGAAGAACCAGACCCCTCTCTCTCTCTCTCTCTCTCTCGTTTTCTACCTGTTTGGAAAATTGAAGCTGCTACCCGCTTCGTTTCTTCCTCTGTATCTATCTATGTGTATTTGGTCTCCTTTCGAATTTAAATTGATTGGGCCTAAGTGGCAAAATACCAGTTCCCTCACGTGGAGGGAATACCCAACATAATGATCAAACTTTTTGCCTTAATCCGTAAACAGTGGACGCTTGCCCATCTAATCCATTGGGAGGTGAACATTAACTACACAGTCGTCCACCTGCTAATGCTGCAATAAGTCTGTTATTGATTGTTGAAACGCAAATGCAGAGAATTACAAATAGTGAGGGAATAACTATAGAAATTTTGTACATGTTTGGAAATGATTATAATTTGTTAATATTGAAATAAATAAAAATTATCAGTATTTATTATTATTATTTGATAACTCAGGTGTCCAATCTTCGCCCGACTAATCTTGAGGAGTGATGGTCTTCCCTCTTAGTTCGCCACCCGGGTTAATCTGGATGCGGTCACAGCTAATACACACTTGGATCGGACATTTGACGATTTTCCTCCACATGACCTCTGCCTTCCAACATTTAAATTTTGCCTTCCAATATAAATGTTGTCTTCCATCTGCTCCGTTGTGGAGATTCGAACATTCGATACTCCGTAGAGAATCCTCCTGCTTTATCAATGCGTCATGCCCGTGGTGGCGAGCAGTATTTATTATTGATTTCACGAAATATGTGCGATGAAAGTTTTTTCAATTGTGCTACGCAAACAAGCTCAAAGACATGTTAAAAAATAAGGAGACACACGTAAAAAAAAATGTATTTTCAAGTTGTCTATCCATCTTTTCCTTTCCATGTATTTGAGTCAGTTCAATCATCATTATTCAAGTTTGTTATGCCACCAATTATAATCGGTCAAGCTTACTTATTATCTACTTACTTTGTGAAACACACTTGTTGTTTATTTTTATTTATTTATAATTTAAATCAATTAAAAACAATTAACATTGCAATAAAAAAGCACGAGGAATAAAAAATGGTGAGTAATGATTCAGTGCAGCAGAACTAAAGAGGTTGGTGGTGAGCCGTCAATGCACGTTGAAAAATCCGAAACAAGTTATTAAAAGAATAAGAATTACCAGATTCCAGCTAAGAAACAATCAAGAAGAGAGAAAATGAAAGCGTCGTTCAAAGCTAGATATGAACCCGAAAAAGCCGCCGCCTTCGCCACCGTCACCGCCAATGCCGGCGACTTCAAGCTACGCGCCTCCATGACCGATGCCACCATTGTCAACGGCCCCTGCTTAAACGGTTTAGCCGTAGCCGTTGAAAAACCCGGCTTCTTCATCATCGATTACAACGTCCCTAAAAAGGTAAACAAATATGAAAATCCAATTTCTTTTTCCACAATTCCGCTTTGTTTTTTTGTTGTTATTGATATTTTCCTTGCCTTTTAACTGCCGAGAATTGGGCTGGCACGTTTTTTTAAAGAAACTTTTTTTCGTCTCCTGTCTAGAATACTGCAACTCACTATGTAGTTATTTTCTGTAGTAAAAAAAAAAAAATTCAACCTTTGGAAATGAACTTTTTAATAAATACCATTCAAGTATCCAGGGAACGGAAATTACTATTCATCGGGAAGAATTCGAAGAGAGTTTATGAGAGAAGAAAATCGAGTTTTGAGATAATCTTTTATCAAAAATCATTCTTCTAAAGAATAGAAAATAATTCAAAAACAATTTAACAATCCTTCCATATATTACAGGTATCAGAGCCACTTTCCTAGCAGGGGTAGAGTGAACTAGTAAAAATTGTGTACATCTATGGATAGGGTGAGCCTGTAGGTCCTGTTGTAACCGAAGGTTGGCTTTTGGACTTGGCTTACCTATTGAGATTTGCATAAATTTAAAGTTACCAATACCAATGCTAAAAAAGACATTTGGTTGGGATATTATTTATCAGAATTGCTCTTAAAAAATGAGCTTAAAAGAAGCTGAAACGTATTTAAAAAATTGGCACTTACCAAGTGTTAAAAATAAAACATTTATAATATAAGAATGTTTGATTTAGAGTCAAGAAGAATCATAAAAGTTGTTGAACAAACCATCCCTATTAAAATGGATTTGAAACCATAAGGTTATTAGATCCAAGTATTGTAAAATGGAAAGAAAAATATATATTTATACATATAGGATTAGTACAAGTAGCTGTTGAACTGCTTACTAAAGAACGATTAAATGAATGTTTACTTGTAGCCTTAAGAGAATGCATGTAATTATAATTTAATGATAGTTTACTTGGTTGATTGAATTGACTTCATCGACACATCTTCATCATCGAAAAATCTCGTCATTACTTCAAGAATATTTTTGTTTTAGCTCCCGTGAGATAATAGTGGATTTTCTTTAATTATCGCCTTTTAACTGATTGAAGTTCGTCTTCAACGAAGTTTGTATTTTCTTCGAAAATAGGATTGGTTTGATATCCTTTGAAAATAATTTTCCAGAACTTACATGATTCTTTTAATTTTTTAGACAGTTTCTGGATTATCAATTTTGTGTTACCATCTATTTTAATCATAAATTTCAAACTGGTCCAGAAAAGTGGCTCTGATACCGGTAGTATTGCTATTCAACAACGGAGATCTTATATTCAGATCTAATCATTTTGATATTGCAAGTACCTACTTAAAATAGAAGTGAGAAAGGGTAGACCAAAATTGACTTGGTTTGTTGCTTTAGATCTTGCAACAAATAGAAGGAATGGCAAATAAGGATTCGCAAAGTTGATTCCAAATTTTTGAGAGCAGTGCTTGGTTTTTGTTGTTGTTATGATAATTAAATGTTGGTTCTTTACAGTTTCAATTTTATTTTGTAGGATCTCAGGTTTCAATTTATGAATACAATAAGGGTAGCTGAGAAGCCATTAAACTTGACTTACATTCACAGTAAGGCTGATGACAGGACCATATTGGATGGAAGTTTGGTGCTTGATCCAGTTAACAAAGTCTCAGCGAATCACGTGTTTGGGACGGGGAATACTAAGTTAAAGTATACTTATGTGCATGGGGGGTTGACAACTTTTGAGCCCAGTTATGATTTGGGGAAGAATGCATGGGATTTCATGGTTGCGCGAAAAGTTTATGGGGAAGATCTCTTTCGGGCTACATATCAGACATCAAGCAAGAATTTGGGTTTGGAATGGTCACGAACTTCCAAGCTGAATGGATCATTTAAGGTAAAATGCAATTGTTATTTAATCTGATGTTTATTTGTTGGTAGCACTTGGGCCTGAATTTGAATACTTTGTTAGTTTGACGAAATGGCATGTTTCTTTTTCCTTAGTTTGAAATGGAAGATCTGGTAAATATCAACTCATTATGCATGCAATTGTGTGTGGATTTAAATGGTGGATGGTAATGAAGTGGAAAAACAATATTAGATTGCTTTTGTGGTGACCATACCTTGCAGTGCAATAAAAAATTAATATCATTTAATTTTCGAAGCTTTATTGGCAATTTGTCTCTGGCTAATTAATCAGATGTCGTGCCAAGTGAAAAATGTGAGTGGGCCTTAGCAACAATCTTTTAAATGGAGACGAATGGGCTGTTGATGACTTTTGAAGATGGATTATAACCACGGAGGATATGCTATGGTCTTGTATGTTAATGCTATTTGAGATGTATGTCAAATATGGCAACCTGACACGTGTCCACTAGTACGTTATTGTCCGCAAGAGATGTTTATGGACAGTTTATAACTTATTGAGTAGATCACGTGGACCTTGACCTTCTTAAGAAAAGTCAATAACTACTGAACACAGACTTCCTTCAGTGCTAGCTTTCTTGCCTGAGTCCAAACTTCAGGGATTCCTCTTTTATTGCCATATACGCATCTTGTACTAGTGTAGATGGACATTTATAATTGCGCTCTTCCAAAAGTGAGTCTGAATTTAGTACTAGTGTAGATGGCATTATTTGTGGGCTAATCACGCTGCCTATATCACCATTTGCTGTTTTCTTTTTAATTGCATATAGAAATGTAAATAAGATTACTTAACATCCTCTTAGATAATAGTACGATTGATGCATTACCTATAAGCAGTTGGAAGGTTCTTTTCATTATGAAAAGAAAAGTATCATTTTCCTTCCAACCCCATCCTTGCTCTCTGCCCGAGAGATCTAGCCATCTAGGCATGACTCTTACCTAATGGAGGAAAAAAAATGAAAAGATCTAGCCATCTAGGCATGCTGTTATTTTCTTGAGCTGTAATTGAGAGAGAGTAACTATATCATGTGATCAGAGGCTACTACTTCATCAAATTGAAGCTGTTAATTAGACAGGCTTAGGGTGATATGGAGTGATGTTATTCATCATCTGTAGAAATCATCACTAGTCTAGATGGTAGTGGGCCTCTTTGTCCAATGGAGTTGTGATGCATTTTAAGGTATTGGACAATGAATATAGGGATGCACTGCCACATATAATAGTGATTTTCTCTACTAATGATCCATGTATATGCTGGAAATTTGTCAAGAATATAGTTTTTAGGTGGCGAATCCTAGAAATCTTTGTGTAGACTGCCATTTTTAGAAATTTTCAACTGTAGGCAATCCAGCCACCCTTTGCGATTATTGAAGTGCGCGTTTTACTTTTCAGTTTCTTCTGACTCCGTAGACCCTCTTTTGAGTTTTTTCTCCATTTGCTGTTATTTTTTCCATGGAACTTATGATGATGTATTTTATTGGTTGGAAGCAGAGGTTACCTGGTAGAATAATCGAGACAGATCGACAATGAAATTCTGAACATTGAAATTGATGGGGAGCGCTTGTCGCTCTAATGTTGTACTTTATTGGTTATAGCATGATTCAAAACTAAAACTAGATTATCCTTCTAATCGATGTAACACTCATCATGATGTAGGAGGGCAAGCCAGCTAATGCTAATCATTTCAGTTCAGACTTCTTCAGTATATATATATATTTTTTTGATCGGTAAATATGAATTATACTGAAGTATATTCTTCAGTATATTTTATCATCTCTTGATGGTATCACTTGTAACTCGTCGATTTTCCTGTCATTTTTATCTTTTCAGATTTCAGCATCCGTCAATTTGGCAGAGGACCGAAAAACTCCAAAACTATGTGCTGAGACTACCTGGGATTTTGAAATGTGATTCTTTTGTTCGCGTTCGTTTTTTTTTTTTTAAATGTTCAGCAATTGTTCAAGCAAACAGGTTCTTAATCAGTGAATACATATTTGGGGCCGTTTTATGTAACCAATACTGTTTGTTATGGAACTGAGCCGATTGCCTATCTATGGTTCAATTATCTAAGAATTTGTATTGATTTTTCTTGAATTTCTGGTATGCAACTTTCAATTTGAAAAAGAAAGTGTTCAAACCATCTCAGTGGAAAATTTAAATTATTTATACTTCTTTACAAGAAATGCTCAAAGGTGACAGATTCCGTGCACAATTTTTTTTATAAATAAACAAACAAAAACCTGCTAGAAGGATGCTTTTCAAATTTTCCAGAAATTGCTTACTAAACCTTTAAAGCATGATATAAAACTTTTTACCCCAAAAATGTGTCCTTTTTACTTTTAAATGTTGATTCAGTTGGACAGATTGTACTTCACTCTTTCTATTTCATTTGATATTCACAACTACTCGAGTTATTTTAAATGAAAACTCACATTATAGAACATCACGAGGCTTCTGTGTGCATTAAAAAATGGACCAACTCGTCATTGAACTAAAAAAAAAAGATTCGAACTTATAAACATGGAGCCAAAAGATTACGAATTAAAATCATGTCCCTCGTACTAAAAAAGTGTGAAATCTTGCAATATAGTCTTATAGACATGAATTCTTCGGAAGGAGTTTTGACTTGTATTAAAGGATAACATGTATACGAGTTTAAAAATAAACTAGATGGGAATCGGTAAGCCTTGTGTTGCCATACCATCCAAAATGTTATTCAAAGCTTAACACAGATTAGGGATGGCAACATGACGAGTTGGGGTTGGGGCAATTTCCCACGTCCTATTACCCGTTCGAGGCGAGGCGGGGCGGGGCGGGCCTTTGTCCCATTTACTTTATTTATTTATTTATTAGTAATTCAGCTTTTAATAATTCTTTTTATTGTCATATTCATTAAAGTGAGACGATAATATATTTATTAATTTTTATAATTAATTTATTTATTTTGAAAAGTTAAATTATGCAAATATATTGGTAAACTAAGGCTTCTATTAGTAATTTTGTACCCTTCCCTGGGTGAAATCCCGACTCGAATACCCGATTAAGCGGGTAATCCCGTGACGTTCGGGGTGGGGCCTGCGGGTATTGGATACAAGTTTTTTTGTCATCCTTAACACATCCCAATAACTGCCAAAAATTAATGAGCAATATCAGCACACGATTAGCTCAGGGCATTTAATGGATCAGTTGTGCTACATATATATCGTCACTTACATATTTGTTTACTAATAGATGATGTGACGATATATGATTGAGTCAAAAAAATTTCAACCAACTAAAAAAAAAAAATACTCCCACTTCCAATAAGTAAAAGAATCCGTAAATGATGATGTACAACAAGCATTTTCCTCTAACAGAGTCATTCATTCCAATATGTATACAAAGCGTGGAACATTCCCAATTTGTTTTAATTCGTACATCATAAAACCCGTTATCAGAGTTAGCGAATGACTTCTCATATTTACTTTGTGTTAATAAACGTAACAAACCAATCAAATAGGAAAACTTGTTGACAGTAGCAAGAATTGCCTGTTGATCCCACTGTTGTAATTCCTCAGTATCATCCTAAAAATGTATGACAGCTTCAACCTGACATTTAGAATTATAACATTACTGTTGAACTCCTATAAAAAACAACTAGGTTACCTGTGACATGATCTACATTATTGATTTTTAAGATACACAAGGGAATGTTATTGAGAATGTACACCAAATCGTACATCTAGCATAATTCTACAAAAAAATTGCTCACGTCAATGTTAAGCATGCAGCTTTAAAGAAATGGACACTTATTTGATTTCAAATGATTATCAACGTCAATAAAGAGCACCGATAACTCTCATATGCTAAAAAGGGATAAGTACAATAAAGTAGCCCGTTGAAATATTTTAGAACTCTTTGACATACACTAACACTAGTATCAAAGAGAGACGAGAGCTATCAAAGAAGTTTCAATACAACGAATTGATGTGTAAGGAAGGATGAGATGAGGAGGATTAATGGTACGCCTTAAAAATTATATACATACATCAATTTCAGCGAAAGTTCTACCAGATCAATATGCTTCTCAAATAATCTTGAACTTTGATTGAATTTTTTTTTTTTAAATGTTTATTTCATTGGGTTTTAGAAGTTTTTCTATTACTTCATCACTTGCCGTTTTAAAAGATAATGGACTTAATGATATGATCGACAGAATTTTCATATATAATATGACATGCATTCTACATTAGTGTATGCCACGTCACCCAAATCGCCATGTTCATTATTTTATATTTTATTTAATTTTTAATGTTCATTTGCTTGGCAATCTCTTTGAAGTTATCCTTCCCATGAGAAAAGTCAAACATGGGATTTCGACTACAGACCATAGTAACAAGAAAAATCAAAAGAACAATAATCTATTTTGGAAACAAATATTCTTGATTAGAACACACGAAACAAATTCTGGATGACAAAGAAAATTTTATCTACCATCCTAATGATGGTATGAACTGTCAAAATACTAGAGACCACAAATAGAGATTTTGGAAAAGTTGCCCTTTGATTCGGCCACTTTCATTATATATATGATGTTCGTCCATCTATACATGGTAAGATAATATATACAGCTAATGATAAAATCCTAAATTGTATAAACTCCTAAATTTATATACGCTAACATCCCCCCTCAAATTGATGCTGGTAAGTCAACCAGCATCAATTTCAGCAACAATTTGCCAATAAGAAATTGATGCCGCTGTCGAGTCATAGCTTTGGTGAAGAGATCAGCCACTTGGAGATCAGAAGAGATGTGAGGAAGAGATATCACCCGACTTTCCAAAGTTTCTCGAATAGAATGACAATCAACTTCAATATGTTTGGTGCGTTCATGGAAAACGGGATTGGTGGCAATTTGAATAGCACTAGTGTTATCAGCATGAAGAGGGGTAGAAGTAGTCTGAGGAAATCCAAGCTCCTCAAGAAGACCACGTAGCCATACAATTTCAGAACAAGTAGTAGACATGGCACGATACTCAGCCTCAGTAGAGGATTTAGAAACACGATCTTCTTTCTTACATTTCCACGAAATTAAGGCATCACCTAACAACATACACCAACCTGTAGTAGATTGACGTGTATCCGTACATCCAGCCTAATCCGCATCACTATAGGCAACAAGTTGAAGAGAGGAGCCAGTAGGAAAGACAACCCACGAGTAGGTGAACCTCGAAGATAGCGAATGATGCGATGAACTGTAGTAAGATGGAGATGTCGAGGCGAAGACGTGAACCGACTGACCTGATGGACAGCATATGAGATGTTAGGTCGAGTAGTGGTCAAGTAGATAAGACTCCCAACCAGGCGTCGATAGAGAGTATGATCATCCAGAAGGTCCCCTTCAACTTTCATGTATTTGATATTTACCTCCATAGGAGTATCAACAGAAGAAGTGTCCTCCAAACCAACCAAAGTTATAAGATCTTGAATATACTTATGCTGGTTCACGAAAATACCATGGGCTTGATGGTGAACTTCCAATCCTAAAAAGTATGTGAGCTGGCCAAGATCTTTCATATGGAAAGTAGCATGTAACAGCTGCTGAAGCTTAGTAATTAAAGCACAGTCAATGCCAGTAATGATAATATCATCCACATAAACCAAGAGAATAACTACACTAGACTAAGACGTGTGTGGAAAAAGAGAGAAGAATC
>CAIGRP010081975.1:0-48517 GCA_903798385.1 Fraxinus cuspidata | reverse complement strand
GGCCATGAAATTTAGTTCAATTGCAAAAAAAAAAAAAAAAAAAAAGGGCATGATGGACTCTCTGATCCTAGTCACTACATAGTGCTATTTAGGGGATTGGACTACACTAAGAGGATGTTTGTCTCACATAATTTCGTCTGCTTCTTTCATTGCATGACAGAGGAAATGCGAATCCATGATATAATCTTTTTGTTATTGATTTAGCAAACCAATGCCTTAAGCCACTCAGTGATCTCCAAGTTCGCACACACATATAGTGTGAACAAATCTCTCCCAATATATATGTGGCTTCCTACAAAATTAGCACTTTCGGTTCTACTATATGATGAGGATAACTAAATCTTGGGGGCAAATAGGGGAGAATGAAGTTATTCCAATTTTCAGTAGTATAAAGCTTTCTCATACAGATTTTCTGCTCTGAAATGCCATGTGCAGCTAAGAGATGGGAATAGGATGCCAACTCTGTGAAATTCAAAACATTTCCCAGATTAGACCCTATAAAGGTGTTGTGATGAGGTGGCAACAAAACTTACAATTTGCACATTGAGTTAATAGTGAAAAACCTAGAAATTGCACCTTCAAGTGAACCACACACTGTATCAATCTGATCTTTTTTTTTTTCACACTTAATTGTCTTATCCTACACTTAGGGGTGGGCAATTTTATCCGGAACCGGTGGAATGGGATCGAGACCTACTATAAAACAAATCAATTTGCAATAATTCAGTAATAGAACTTATACCACTTATTATGAATATTAAAGAAAAGAAATATGGGTAAGATGAAAATAATGAATCACAAAATAATACAAGATTAACATGAAAACCACAAACAGAGATGAAAAATTCACTATGATCAATAGCAAGAAGTATACAGATGGATCTCATAAGACTCTCAAGCAAGTCTCTTTCCCTATAATCTAGATCCTCTCTCTTTGATATTCTCTTAATACTGTAAAATGTTTTACTATGTTGTCTCTAGCCTATGAAAAGCCCAAAGCATGTGGAGTATATATATGAGCATAATTTTGGTGTTTTGAATTAAGTAAAATACAAGAATTACAGTCAAGATTGGATTCTGCCTGAATAGATGACGTGGCCGACACCTCGGCTCCATTGATTTAGCACCCTGGTGCCATGGCTGGCGCCCCAGCCTATTGTATCAATATTGTGCTATCAACTAAAACACCATGAAATATGTTTTTCTTCATTCTAAAGTCTATCTAATTAAACTTCCAATCGTTGATGAAATCTGATTCCTCTTTAAATTAAACTTCCAAACAAAAATTGATCGTTTTCTTTATCAATCTAACAATCCAAATAGGAATTTGGGTCATACTCATACAATCTCCACCTTCACATAAATTCCAATAGCAATGAATTAGTTTTTACTCTTCAACAAGCAATTCTCCAATCAAGTGTTACAAACTCCACCTCTTCTACCATACCCCTTTGGGTGTACTCAACAATTGTGAATAATATCTAAGCCCTACTTACCAACAAAACTACCTTGGGCCCCAAACTTGCTTGAATTATCCCGTTCACCTCCAACTCCACTTGAGTTGCCAAATGTTTTTGAATTATCACGAGCCACATGATCATTAAGATCAAATTTAGTTCCACCTGAGCTAGTGGAAGGTTCTACAATATCATTTCTCAAATCACCCAGAGCAACACAATCATAACCAACTCTAATCGAGTTATCACTTATCGAACCATAAGTCGCAACTGTATTTAAAGTGATCGTCGAACCTTCTGAAACATATAACTGGGACTTTCTCTGTCTTTTAAGCACGACTTTGGAACCCTTAATAATTTTAGAACTCCATCTCTATCGACATTCCTGTACCCCTTTAAATTAAGAGTACTCAAATAACATTTCCCTTCAAGTCTGGAACATCTCTCACATCACCAAGTGTCTTGGCCGTCCCATCTGACATCTTGATTCTAAGTTTACCAATACTAACTGTTTTACAAGGTGAGTTATTTTCCATTACCACATAACCACTTGTAACAGTTTCACTTGTTGCAAACCAATTCCTATTTGGACACATATGAAAGGTGCAAGTCGTATCAAGAATTCAATCCTCGTCAGGTTTGGAGTTACCGAAAGAAATAGTCAAAAGATCTCTATCACTATAGTCGTTTCTACAAAACTAGTTTCACCAAAAATTACTAGGCTGTCCCTTCAATATGTAGCAACTAATTTATTCCTATTCTGCCACTTTAGGCAGTCCTTTTTCTTGTACCTTTGTTTCCTGCAGAAATAGCATACTATATTACTGTTATTCTCCTTAGACATGATCCTTTCTTGACCACACGAACCCTCTCACGAACAACACGATCCTCGGCCTCTGATCCGACAACCAACTGTTTCATCTTCTATCTTGAATAAAGCACATCATAAACCTCATCAACGGTGAAAGTATCTCTACTATACAAGATAGTATCCCTAAACGTCATATATGAAGTGTCAACGAACATAGCAAAATCAACCCTAAGTCATCTTCATCGTACTCAACCTCTATGGTCTCCAAATTAGCGACGATTTCTTTGAATACATACAGATGAACTTTCAAAGATCTACCTTTTGCCATGCGATGAGAATATAAGTGCTACTTTAGATGCAATTTGCTGGTTAGACTTGGAGTCATGCATAACTGTTCTAATTTCAACTATAATGCAGCGGCATTTTCTTATTTACCATGTTTTGAAGAATATGATTTTGAAGATGAAGATGTACCTATGATAGGGTCTTTCGATCCTTACGTTGCTTTTTCTCCATGTAAAAGTTGCGGGCATTCTATTAAACCCAAACAAAGCATCATATAGATCTAATTGGACGAGCATTGCTGATCTGCCACAAAGAAAATATGATGTTGCGAATCAAAAATAAAATTTCAAACTTCATACTTGTCATCTCGAAAAATCAAACCTTGTTGATCAAACTTTACTTTAATACAAGACCAAACGACTCTCTCAAGAGCTGTCGAAACTACGAGCTCTGATACCACTTGTTGTAAAACAAGCTAATTTTCAATAACCCGACGATAAAACTTATACCACTTGTTAGAATATTAAAGAGAAAAATATAGGCAAGATGAAAATAATGAATCACACAAGAACACAAGATTTTAACCCAAATTCGAGAAAATCACGGGTAAAGGCCAAGAATTCATTATGATCAATAACAAGGAATACACAAAAGGATCTCGCAAGACTCTTAATCTATTCTTAAGATATGCGAAGCTCTCTCAACCTATTCTCTCAGTGCTATACAATGTTTTACTATGTTGTCTCTAGCCTATTATGAGCTCAAACCATGTGACGTGTATATATAGGAGCATAATTTTGGCATTTTAAATGAAAGAGAATAAAAGAACCACGGTCAAAACAGGGTTCCTCCCGAACAGGTAGCACCTTAGTGCCACTCGGATGGCTCCCTGACACCCTGAAGCCTGCCTACTGTATCAATATCGTGCTTTCAGCTACAACATATTCGAAAGGTGTTTTTTTTCATTATAAAGTCCTTCCAATTAAATATGCATTAGATATTTGAACATTATATCCTAAAATTATCTGATGCCAAAATTTAACTTGTGATACACTTCTTCTTCTTTCTTTTACAGTAAAACTTAATAAGTAATCAACAATTAAATCTAAATACTTTTATAAATACTTTATAAAAATTCATAGCTTTAACCCTTTAATGCAATCCCAGAAAAGTGTACTTTTAGTTCAATTTTTCATAAGAATTCAAAATTTTCGTTGTTTCCAAAGTGGTCGATCATCAGAATCAAGATCTTTTCCTTGAAGATTATTAAAGCTAATTAGATTATAAATACTACATACTTTTTTAATAGATATTGTTATGTGAATTTTCTTATGAATTAATTTTTTATTCAGATTTTACAGCTTATATTGTGTTTAATAATTTATCCTTTCTTATGCCTACCTTAATTGATTGAGTTTTGGAACGTATTTTTTTTTTGTTACCTTAAAATTTTTAATATAAAGATTCGGATTGGATTGAACTGAATTAGAACCATTGGTTCGATTTCGGTTAGGTTCTATGGCTAGATATAGAACCAGTTGTTTCATTTCTAAGATTTTCATTGATTGTCGGTTCAATTTCGAAGGGAGCCTAACCAAACTGGATCGTGCCCCACTCCTATCCACACTCGTAAAAACCATAAGAATGCATTACAAAGTTTAAACAGAAGATTCTGCTGCCCCTACCAATATACCAAACTTGGTAAGTAAATATGACTTCCCGTTTCTATATTATACAATAATCCAAGTGTATTGTTGGTCCCATTTAATCGATTTACCCAATTTATTGAAAATAAATTTGCATAAAATTACAAAAAATCAAACACAAGGATTTTTCACCTATAAATGGATCCGGATATTCACATTATAAACGTTACTCACCCATTAAGCACTTATAATGCAGATTATGCTCCAGATACTAAAAACCAAGACAAAATTATTCCGTACAAATGTGCGAAAAAATCAACATTTCTTCAAGTTTCTCTCGCCCCACAATTCTGTAAGTTTACTACAGTAAACATAACAAACTCTCTCTTATCATCTACACTTAATAAACAAAATAAATCCATTCAAGATTTACAAAGGAAGAACCTGAAATCAGGGAATCATTTACAGAGAGAACCAAGATAAATAACAAGATAATTTGCGTACACAGGCTAATTTGCATATAAAATATGGTTAAACCTTATTTAAATGGGGTTCAATAACCCTCAACCCAACATCTACAAATCAACCATGTGTAGGAATTAGATCATGTTGGGTTGATGTCTAATAAATCTCAGACAATAATATTAAATTAATATTAGATATATTGAAATATTGACACCTCAATGGAATGACCCAAACGTAGAGCTATTTGGGCAATTGAAGGTAGTCTATTTTTATTTAGAGCTGCTCGTGGCCCATTTCTCAACTTCTTATATGGCTTATAAGTGTTGGTCCTTGTATTGCTTTGGACTAGGGTTTTTTCCATTTATACCTAAAGTATTCTATATGTATGATGCCCATTCCTGTGATGTGAACGCATGTTATTTTTTCCCTTTACTGTCTCTTCTTCATTCAGTTTTTCCCTTTCCTCAGCCTTTGTGGCTGCTTTGAGTGGGTGCCTTTGTGGCCAAAATAACACTGTCATTTTGTGTCCTTTGTGGGTGCAACCATAGCAACCGAAGTGTGTGTAAATAGTTGTGGTTCTTTGATTGTTAATTGAGGTGGTTGATTTCAGTTGGATATATAAACTGAGCTCGGATTCTCCCAAATCGAAGGTCCATTCCTCTACAGATCACCAACTTAAACAAACCAAAAATGCATTTCCTCAAACATGACTTTTAATTGGTCAACAATTCAACAATAGTTAGGCATATCACTTTTAGTCCACAATCTCCACCTTGCTGAACTAATTTAACTTAAAAACTGTTGGATTTTTTGATACCCAATAAATTCTGGGTAATGATGTTTTTATCACAGCCTAATATAAAGTATAGTTTCGGCCAATGAGTGAAACAAATATCAATAAGTCAATTTTTATGCTTGACCTGAAAGCAACGAGGGCCACTAGTAGCAGCTTAAATGTGTTAATGTTGTATTGATCCAAATTCACTTATAGGATGACTTTCTTGTGTGTTGGCCCATTTGCTTTGTGTTGGCCCATTTGTTGGATATTGGCCCAAGTTAAGAAACCTAAACAAACATATATATATCATTTTCTCTTCTCATAAATAGTGTCGGATTATATTTCATAGGTTTCGGCCAATGAGTGAAACAAATATCAATAAGTCAATTTTTATGCTTGACCTGAAAGCAACGAGGGCCACTAGTAGCAACTTAAATGTGTTAATGTTGTATTGATCCAAATTCACTTATAGGATGACTTTCTTGTGTCTTGGCCCATTTGCTTTGTGTTGGCCCATTTGTTGGATATTGGCCCAAGTTAAGAAACCTAAACAAACGTATATATATCATTTTCTCTTCTCATTGTAAGTGTGTGTATTTGTCCTTTTTTTGAGAGAAAAACCATTGCCTCTTTGTTCTACCATCTTTGTTTTAATCTGAGCCCAGAATTCACAATTGAAAATCTATTCTGCTACAATTGGTATCAGAGCTTAAAGAGGTGGATTGGGCTCCAAAATCTTACCAGAAGCTGATTTGAAATAAAGTAGAAAATCGGTAGAAACAAAAACGCAGAATATGTTTAGTTTTCTTCAAGGCAAGAGACCTGTAAATCAATTTTTCGGGCAAACCAGAAGGAATTTGGATGAACGGAGACCATTGACTAGTTGTGCAAGTTAAGGAGCTCTTACTTGTCCGGCTCGTGGAGGTGATGGCTGTCGGCAGCTGAGGTACGTGGTTTTCCGGCTCAGGAGCGTGGATGGTATTCAGGCGACTGTCTCTTTAGGCAGAATATTTATAATGTGATTTTTAATGATTTTGTGTTGTTAGTTTTTCATTTCAGGTTATACAGAGAAATCTGGACGATTTTGCCCATTCGCACTTGTGATTCAATTTTTGCTCGGTTGGTTGCTGTAGTTGCTGGAGACTTTAGGGCGAATAGTGGTGGCCCTAAAGTGATAAAATTTGTATGTCTCATAATTTACGGACTCAGATTGGTCTGCTATGGTATATTGGCTTATCTCAATTTAAATTTCAGTATTAGCGCGTCATCGTGTGAGGTGACATTAGAATTGAGGTTACCGTGAAGGGGTAACCATTGCTTATACTAGAAATTTAGGAATTATTTACTCTATTTGAAGTGTTGAATTTTGATTGTCAGTTGGTTATTGATTTTGTGCTCTAAATGTCATATAGTCATTGTGTGAGATTGCTTTGTGTGGAAATTTGAATTTGTTTTGTTAACATATTTTCGTGTTGCATTGATTATCCTATTAGAATACTTGGACTTGACTCATTCGAACATTTCCTTGATCTTAGATCATGAATCTTACGAAACCCTAGGAATTTAGAATGGTGTATACTGCGGCCTTAGGATTACTTTGTGTGACATATTTGTGCTTTTTTTTGTTCTGTTTTCTCAAAATATCTTCACATTACGAAGTTGGAATTTTCATCGGGAAATGAAAATTTTCAATTTAGCAACAAAAGATGAAGGGGATTTTGGTTCTACGAAAAGTTTCAAAAGCCATAGATGACAAATTTCCTGCAAATTTGACAGAAGCATAAAAGAAGGAATATGATGAATTTGCTTACACTTAATTATTCTTCCCTTTCCTCTGCCTTTGTGACTGCTTTGAGTGGGTTCCTTTGTGGGCAAAATAATACCGTCATTTTGTGTCCTTGTTGGTGCAACCATAGCAACCGAAGTGAGTAAATAGTTGTTGTTCTTGGGTTGTTAATTGAGGTGGTTGATTTCAGTTGGATATATAAACTAAGCCCGGATTCCACCAAATTGAAGGTCCATTCCGCTAAAGATCACCAACTTAAACAAACCAAAAATGCATTTCCTCAAACATGCCTTTTAATTGGTCAACAATTCAACAATAGTTAGGCATATCACTTTCGGTCAACAATCTCCACTTTGCTGAACTAATTTAACTTAAGAACTATTATCTGGAACCTCACAAAAGTGTTACACTTGCTCTGGTTAACTATGCAAAGCATAAACTATATTACGTACGCTATTCTAAACATTACGCCTTTCACGTAATATTTAGAATTGTCAAGCAATTTCTAAATTTATTTAAAGTTAGAACTTTGATGCCAAGATCAAGAGGATTATATTCAGTAGGAATTTTAATCATCGTAATGATACATTTCTCCACCATGTCACTAACAAAATGAAATGTATATCAACATGTTTAGTTTTATCAGGATACCCATGATAAAACTTATGAAGATGAATTGCACTTTTATTATTTGTATATAATCTAATTACTTCATCAATTAAACAAATTTCTTTCAAAAGAACCCTTAACCACAATCCCTCTTTCACAGCATCACAAGTTGCAATGTATTTTGCCTCAGTGAAAGATAAAGCCATAATATTTTACAGTTGGGATTTCCAACTAATGCACCTATCAGAAAGAGCAAAAATATAAAAAGATGTTCATCTTCTTTTGTCTACATCACATGCAAAATTAGAATCTGTATAACCTTTCAAAATTATACCTTCATCATATTTTTTAAACTTCAAACCTAACTCAAGCGAGCCTTTCAAATATCTTAACATCCATATTATAGCAATATAATGCATCTCACTTGGATTGCCATAAATTTGTTTAAAACACTTGTGTTAGGGGCCAAATCAAGTCTGGTATAGACCATCAAATAAATAATAAATCCAACAGTATTTGCATATGGTATTTTATTCATTATTTCAAACTCTTCATTAGTTTTAGATGATTGTTCACTTGATAGTTTAAAATGATTTCCAAAAGGCAATGAAACAGGTTTGCCATTAGACATAGATAATCTTTCCAACACTTTGGTCACATATGAAAATTGATTCACATAAAAGTATAATTTTTCTTATATCTTTTAATGTTTATACCTAGAATTCTCTTAATTTGACCTATATCCTTCATCTCAAACTCTGATTTTAACTTTGATTTAATTATATCTATTTCTTTTTTTTTTTTGTCATGGCAGGCAAACAGCATATCATCACCATAAAGTAGTAAACAAGCAGATTGTGACTCATAAAGTGATTTTTTTCAACAAACACACTTTTTCAGATTTTGATTTTATCTCAAATCCTTTAGACTGACTCATGTATTTAACTTCATCTAGATCAATATTTAAAAGCAATTTTAACATAAAGCTAATCCCATTTTCAGTCACAATTAGCAGTTAAGGCAAGTAAAATTCTAATAGAAGCATATTTTACAATACGAAAAAAATATCTAGTTATAATCTTTCCCTTCCCTTTGTATAAATCCCTTAGCTACTAACCTACTTTTATACCTTCTATTTTCAGTGTTGGACTCAGGTTCTTTAATCTTGTAAAGTCAACTATTTTTTGATTTTTAGGCTTATTAACAAGAACCCAAATTTTATTTTTATCAAGGAGTCAATCTCATCTTTCATGGCTTCATTTCAAAAAATAGATTCTTTACAGCTTATGCTTCCTCACAAGTAGTTAATTCAAAATTAAAGGAGTCCAAAACATAGAAGAGAGTCACAAAATCATCACTACTTATCCTAGTAGAAGGAAACCTATTTCTTATACGCCTATCTCTAGTTAACTAGTAATTAGTTAAGGTTAAATTTTGAGACTGATTTTTTTTTTTTTTTTTTTTTTTTTTTTTTAATTTCTTCATCGTATTGTACTTGATCTATTTCAAATTGAGATGTCTTCACCTCAATCTAATCACCAGGTTCAACATTCTAAAAATTTTGATTTCTAAATTGTTTTATTAATTGTTTTTTACTGGAAGAAACAACACGGGGTTTTTTTTATACCCAAAGCCTATAGCATTTGGTTTATTCCCCATAACAAAAAAAAAAAATAAAAAAAAAAAAAAACACATTTTATGGATCTTGGTTCAATTTTCCCTTCATTTTGATGGGAGTAGGTTGCACAACAACAAAAAAAATTAAATCTAGATTAATTTATAGGCTTTCAAGACCACATTTGTTCAATAGCATTAGAGGAAATTCTGCTAATCAAATATGTTGTTTTTCTAGTCTCTTCCCAAAATAACTTTGGGAGACTAGAACTTAAAAGAATGCACCTAACTTTTTCTAATGAGATTCTATTCATTCTTTTAGTTACATCATTTTACTCAGTTTATATATGACAATCATATGCCTCCGAATCCCCAATTCTTTGCGGAGGAGTCAAATTCAAAATTAAAGAATTCAAAGTTATTATCAGTTCTTAAAGCTTTAATTTTTTTACTTAATTGATTTTTAATCATCAATTTTCATTGCTTAAAATATTGAAAAGTGTCAGATTTAACTTTTAACAGAAAAGTTTATATATATTTTTAAAAATCATATACAATAAGTAGATAAATCTGAATCCACTAAAAGTATTTACAGATGTTGGTCCTCAAAGATGAACATGTAAATATTCAAGAATAAAGGTGGATTTATAAATGCCAGTGTTAAAGGGCATTCTATTTTCTTTTTCCATAACACACTTTTCACAAAATTTAACGTGTTCAATTTATTCATTTCCAAAAGGCCCTGATTTCTTAAGGGGGTGTTTGGTGGGGATTAAAATTAGATTTTTAGTAGATTGTGATAGAAAATTTTGAAATGTGTGGTTGAAAAGTTGTGGGACCCATAAAAAATGTGGTTAATATTGATTGTTTGACTTTGACTTAGATTAAAATTTGATTTTAATTTGTACCTAACAAGCTCTTTCAGACCTTTGTCAGTCATGCGTAGGGTTGGCAATTTTTCCAGCATTGCCCCGAATGGGACAAAAAAATCTACACCGAACGGGTGGCGGGGTGGGGCGTTGAAAAAAAAAAAAAAATTTGTTTTGGACATGGTTTGTTTTGGATATTTTTTTGTTTCGAGTGCTTACTTTAAATAATGATGTAGTTAATTTGAGCATTATTTGCTTTGAGTTTTAAAATTTTGAATTTATATTTAAATAAATAACAAAAAAAGGGTGCAAGAAACGGTGTAGGCCCCCGCCCTGACCCGTCTAAGGCGGGACGAGGTGCGGGGCGGGGGAGTGTCGTGGCGGGGAGGGGTGGCGTACAAACCCGCCTCGTTGCCATCTCTAGTTATGCGACCCCCACTCAGCCTTTTATGCCAAATCAAAGACTTATCAGAATATAAATTTACTGCAATAGAGTTATTGACAACTAATGGTTTAGCCTATAGTGTGTAAATTCCATTCATTTTGGAAGTGGAAATTACTTCCTCATTGTTCAAAACGATTTTTGTAAAACATTTATGGATTCTTTATAATATTCATCATCTAATTCTCCCAAATAGATTGGATTTATTTGCAAGTTAGGAACATACCTTGTTTCAGCTAGTTTTAAAATATTGTTATTTTCTAGCAAAATGTTAAATTTTCCAATGCCCTTAATTTGACAACTCGTGTCAATTCCCATTTAAACTTCTCCATCATTTATGCTAATAAATTCAATGAAGCACTCTTTTAAGGAACTCATGTGCAAAGTTTAGCCAGAGTCAAGTACGCATTCATTGGAATTTCTTGTGGCCATAGTCACTAAAACAACACCTTACATTTCATAATCAGTGTTATAGGCTATAGCTAATGACTCTATATTATTTGATTTTTCTTTTATGGCGACAACTTTCTGAAACAATTTTTTGAGAAATGACCAATTTTTGCACAATAACATTTAAGGTTGGCAATGGGGCGGGTTCGGGGAGGGGGTGCCCGTCCCGCCCCGCCCCGCCACTCCCCCACCCCGCCACCCATCGGGGCGGGGCGGGGCGGGGCGGGGTTTTTGCCATCTCTAATAACATTTTTTTAGCTTTCCCCTTGGATTTTCCTTTGTTCTTGTTTTAATCTTTATTCTTCTCAATTTGCCCATTTCCTTTCTTGTGAGAATTGTAATTACAAAAATTAGTACTCTTATCATTATTAACCTTTTCTTTCACAGTCAACCCTTCACCACTTTCGGTATCTTTGAAATTTGCATTTAATTTGAGTTCTAAGGCATTTCTGATCTCTATGTACTTATCTCCTAAGAAATTTAATATGGCCATTACTTGCTGATCATCAGGTAGTTTTTCATCACAGTTAGCCAAATCTTGAATGAACTTAGAGCGTGCTTGATTGGTAAGGAAAATATATCATAGAAAAGAAAATATTTTCCTCAAAAACAAGGAAAATTAGACATATTTTTAAAAGTTGAAATATATTTTATACGGAAAAAGATAGCAATCAGTTTCTTCAAAGTAGGAATTTGGATGGAAAACTGACGTTTTTCATGGAAAATAAATGCTATCAAACACACCCTTAGTTAACTTATCAATGTTCTCTTCTATACTAGAGGAGATATCAAACCTAAAATTGTAGAACTGTCTAACAAATACGCTAGTTAGGCTTAGTTTTAGTTAAGTAGAGGGTATCCAATCTTTTTCATAAAAGTTCAGCTGAGGTTGTCTCACCAATTTTTCTAATTACACTATCAGATAGGTGAAGGAAAATTAAACTTCATGCAATCTCATCTAATTCAGTCTTTTTATGAGCGCAAACCTTTGCTGCCCAACCACCATCTAAGGCAGTAGCACACCTCTATCGCAACAATAGAGCTCTCATTTTTTTTGTCACCAGAGACTGAAGTCCTCGGTACCATTCCACAACTCTACCTCAAACTATTGTTCAGAACTCATCTTTACAGATAAAGTCACATAAAAGAACATATCACGCACAATGTGTTTCCAAATCAAGCAAGATGAAATAGTCACAATATTTGCAAGAAATTGGGTAAAGAACATTAGTATAGTTAAAATGATCTCCACTAGACATAAAATTTTGCAATAGAAAAGATAGATTATATAAACATATACAGACAAGAAATTATATAATCAACACAAATAGATGATTAAATCACATTTTATACTAAATGGGCTGTCAGTGTGGATGGGTTTAAAGACCTTTCATCTAGTGTTCCACCAGAGATCTTGGACAAAGGTAAACAAAGCATAAACCCATTACCTTAATAAACACACAAAAGACAATTTAGTGACAAAAATTAGAGAAAGTAAGGTTAGAATGTGTCCCAATTTGAAACCCCTTTGGTTTCAATTTCAAGCTGAGCATAAAAGAATACCGGAATCGGACTAGAATGTCCAAATACTATGCAAGAATACCATGAGTCACTTTGACTCGGTATGGACCAAGAGTGAGTTATAAAGAATCGCCAAAAATCAAGATGAGTCAATCAACTTACCAATAACCAAGAATGAGTCACATAAATCGCCAAAAAACATGATGAGTTGTTGACCTATAGTTGATTTTATCCTTAGTGTTTTGATCTTCACAAACCAGATTAATATTGTTTCTAACAATTGATTTTGAGTGATGATAGTTCAATATTAAAATCAATCAAAGATTGTCAAAATCAACACATTATAAATCATACTTGAAATAATGATCAAAGTGGAAGTTAAGCATTTAAGTCAAATTATTCGAGACGAGATCTTAAAAGACAAACGTCAAGAAAAAGTAAGATCAAGTACATGAGAAACGACATCAAGACAAGATAGAGATTGCGAAATGTATCGAAGCCTTGGGTAGTAAAAAACAGCGAGATGTTGTATTTCCAAGATTGAATTTCATAATCGAATATTACGGATATGAAAATAATGGTCAAAATCGGATTCAATTTTCAACTGCCCCCATCGAAAATAGGATTGGCTAGCCATTCCGAACATATCTAGGCGGGATTAAATATATGACGAGAAGTCTAAGAGGCAAATTTCGAAACAAGATAAAAAACTAGACTTCCTAATTCAAATATAAGGGTATTAATGATTTGATATTTAGCAATGAATGATAAAACTTCAAAAATCGTTTTATGCATGAAAAAGATTATTTCATACAAAAAAAACTCTTGCATTAAAAAAATTATTTTTCAAAAAGGTAAGCATTTCGATTAAACTTTACAATGTTACTTACCTTAGTGAAAACGTTTTTTAAAAACTACATTTTTCATAATAAGTCAAAGTCAACATCAAAGCGGACGTTTGGTTCGCCAAACGGTCATTTTTTTAACTGTTCTGATTTTTGACATACAACGGTTATTTTGGTTTTCCGATTCAAGATCCAGACATCCGAATGAGTTGTCCGATTGATCAGAAATTTTAGCGTTTTGATTACTATAAATACCATTTTACTTTGCATTCATTATAACAACTAGAAGAGATCTTTCTTGTGAAATATATTTGTGAAAAATCATTTTTGAGCTTACATTTTTATACTTTACAACAAAAACTTTGATTGTTGAATCAAATTTTTTGAATTATTTCTCTTATCAAAGTTTTTCATCTCACGTTGTACTTAATTTGTTTATATCAATCTTAAAAGAGATATATTTTTTAAAAAGATCTTTGTACATTGTATAGACTTTTCTACTTCTTCACGTGAAAACTTTGATTGATTGAATCAAACTTATAAAAGCATCTTATTCATTAAAGTTTCTCATTTCCCTCTTAGCACTTAATTTATTACAATTATTCATTAAAAGAGATATATTTTGAGAAGATTTTTGAACCTACATTACATTTATTTGTTTTTCATCTTCTCATTGAAATATTTTGATTAATTGAATTTAATTTTTGATTATCATATTCAAAGATTTTCATCTAACACTTGGAATTATTATTTATTACTATTAATTGAAGTGTTAGCCTTTCTTAATACTTAACTTGTTTGTACAACTTATTAAGAGGGAAATTTCATTGTAAAATCACTTTGATAAAATGTGGGTGGTGTTGAAATCCCGTAAAAATCAACATTGTATATGGATCATTGCTCCTTGTTGTAAGTTACTGTGTATGTCATATTGAGGTTTCGTAAAACTCAATAGTGTGGGTTATATGGAGGTCCGTGAAAACTCAATAGTGGGTCGTATTAAGGTCTCGTAAAACTCAACATTGTATAAAGATCGGTACTCTTTATTTGTAAGTCACCAGAAGCGTTGTAATGGATTGAGTTGTACCATAAGTCAATCAAATTAGTGAAAAGACCCTGCTTGTACCAGAGAGTTTGGTAATGGAGGACGTAGATCATTGCTTTGAATCGAACCTCTATAATTATATTGTTTGCATCATGTCTCCCTTTTACTTATCACTTTTATATTTATACTTATTATTTGAATTAATTTATTAGCCTTTACTTGATTGAATTTAGATTAATTTTTCGAAAAAAGTTTTAGAAATCAATTCACTACCCTCTTGATTAGTTATTCTTGGGCTTTCAGAGTTATCAAAACTCACCAACAAATCAGTAACGAGTCATCAAGGAATCACCAAGCCTCAGAAAGAGTAAAAAAGAAATCATCAAGAGCAGTGTAAAAAATACAAAGATCAGAAAATATGTTCAATATCTCTACAGATCTACCTAAGAGCACCAATCCCCCATTTAAGCCCCATTATCTCAAAGATAAATTTTTCTCAAACTCATTTTTAACCACACATTTTTGCAATAAAAAAATTTATATGTAAATCCAAAATTTTTTCGACTTTTCAACCATAATCTCCAAAAATCATTATTATAAAATTCATTTTTTTTGTTAAAAATGGGGCTCAAATGGGGGATTGGTACTCTGAGGTAGATCTATAGAGATATTGAACATATTTTGTAACAGCATTCCACAAAAAAATTTGAAGAAAATTTCTTCAAAAAAAGTTAAACCGATTTAACTTTGAAAACAACATTCCACAAAAATCCCAAATTGAACAGTTTTCAAAAAATACTTTTGAAGAAAAATTAGGGCTTCAAGAAATCAAAGCCAGAAACCTTGCAAAAATGGGGTCTGGGGCTTTGATACCACTTGATGGTCCCAATCAATCGATTTACCCAATTTAAATAAGTAAATTTTCAGAAAATAATAGAAAATCGAACAAAAGGAATTTTCACATACTAAAGAGTTTGAATGTTCATGTTCTTCCAAATGCTACTCACTCCTTGATAATCTTCGAATCACATATCGATGATTGGAAAATGTTATGAGTCAATTGTATGCGAATGAAAGGTTAAAGACTAAAAAGGAATGTAAAATGACCAAAGTGCACATCCGAGAAATTTCAGGGACCAAATTGTAAATTTCATGCACATTGAGAAACTTCCTTGCCTATGCAAGTGTCCCATATTCAGAACCTGAAAGCAGTTTCCTTCTACATGCATGGGCAATGCATATTGTAGCAAGACGAGATTCCGTTTTCTTCTTTGATACGAACTCTTTTGAAATTCAATTTTCGAGTGTTTCTTGACCTAAATTTGAGCAAACAAACGCATGGCTGTATTGTAGCCAACGAGATTCAGTTTTCTTTTTTGATACGAGCTCTTTTGAAATTCAATTTTGGAGTGTTTTTTGATCTAAATTTGAGCAAACATTGGGGGATAATTCTCCAGCCTCTTAATTCACATCAATATCATAAAAATCATTGAAGGACAATAGGCAAATTCATATATTTTGTGGGAGAGAAGATCAACCTAGCAAGAATTGAAGGCCAATTATATCAAGAACTTGAAGATTTTGTTGTGCCAAAAAATTTGTTATCCTTGTGGTGGTTTGGAAAAAAGGGCGAAAAGAAGAAGAAATATATTGTTAATCCTTGATTTTATTGTGCCAAAAATACCCTTTATGTGTTCTCGTAGGTATACTTTATTTTGAATTTATCCTCAACCTTGGAATTAAATAAAGTTCTTTAGAAACCATCATTTTTCTATTGGTAATTTTTATGTTTTGAAATACTTCAAGAAAGAGAGCATATTACTCTTTTACTTCCCTACAAGAGAGAAATATTTATGCAGTTCATGTTTTATCTCAAGTAATTCCATTAGTTTTATTAGGCTAGCTATGTTCAAGTTTAATGAACTTTCCATACAACAATTGTCATTGAAACTTACAGTTCCTAATCGTAGATAATGTGACATATTGTGATGATTTGTGACGAATATTAATATAATGTAACTCGAGTAGCTTCATTAGTTTTATTATTTTAGATATAATATATAGATGTAAGTAAATTTTATAAAGTATATATATAGTGTAAAACCAAATCTCTCCATATATATATGTGGACCTCCTGTTTAGTTGACGATAATGGGGTGGGGCGTCTGATGTTGGAGGGAACATATCACAGCAAGAAATGACTATACAATCTTCCTAAATATATATCAAATTTATATAATCGAATATTATTTAAGCTATAAGATTCTTCAACAATAATTGTGCAAATACACACATGAATACACCACTCATGCATATCTCCCTTCAATTTTGCTATCATAAAAACTCTCTCTCTCATACACGCGCGCGCGCACGCACGAAATTTTGAAGACTCCTAACAATAATTAGAGGTTCTAAGTAGTATTGTATAATCTTCATATTTATTTTTTAAAAAGAATAAAAAATTTCTCACCACTTCTTGAAGTCAAAGACGGTTTCGTCTGCTCTTAGATATAGAAATTGGAAAAGCCTTTTAATTTCAATGGTGAATAAAATGTATTACTTGAGGAATTTAGTATTTAACAATTAACAATTGAAATTTAACGTATAATCTAATGTACCTAGTAATATTTATAAATTGAAATCAAATATTTTCAATTTTGAGTACAGATTTTCTTCACTCCATCAATCCCATAAATAGTGTGATTGAAGTTATTATCACAAATGGATGTGATAAAGTTAATCAACAGTTGTTAAATAAATAATGTTAGTATTTTAAAACATAATAAATCGTACCTATACTGACTAATAAAACGCTATACTCGAGGTGGATCAAAATCCTTGTTTTTTTTTTTTTCCCTAAATTCTTAAAGATATGAGATAATTACGAATAAATCACCTCAATTAATTGAATCTTACATATAATATACATCTTGTTCCATTGTAAAATTTATAGAGACTCTGTGGAATTTTTTATTTTTTGCACAATATATTATCCCTTTTTATGATTTTAAAAGCATTTTTTCAAAATATATTCAATATCAAACCCACCTTTTGAAGAAAAAAATAAATACTAGGTTTTTCTATCTTCAAAAAAAAAAAAATCATAAAATTACGTTTTAATTTTCTGGTAAAAGATGGACCAAATTTATCAAAAATAAAATACTAGGTTTTTTCTGCGTCTAATTAGTGAAGCATTTTATTCGCAATTAATACTGAGTAAATAGTTATTCCATTAATAAAAAATATTGGTGAATGTCTCAGAGCCAAACCTATTTAGCCGACACACTCTTGTGGATGTCTCTTATCCACATTTGAAATTTTAATACTTGTTCCTTTTTAAGAATTACTATGTTTTCATTACATAGAAACAGTTTATTAGGACATATGAATTTTGAACTACAAGTTGGAAAGAATAGCCTGGAAGAAAATACGGTAATTTCTGAAAATATTTCGTGGAAATAATATTTCTCTTATTATTTTTCTACCTTTTAAAAGTTGCACATAGAAATTTTGGACCTATGAAAATTGTAAACATTCGAAAAGTTTTAATAAAAACCAAAATTGTAAAGAATCTTCGGGAGGAATGAGGCAAAATCGTCTGGGAAGCTTTTGTGAGAAACTAAGCTCCTATTCCGTGGCCTTTAATTTAATTTATTTCTTATACTAATTTTCAATCACTTTTACACAATAAAATATTCTACATGTGATTCCATTTTTTTTTTATTTTTAGATACACATTCTTTAAAAAAATACTATTCAAAACCTAAGGGCCTGTTCTCTTTACCATTTTCAAGTCGTTTTCTGTTTTCGATTTTTCAAAACAGCTAAAATGCGTTCTATTTCTCATTTTCGAAAATGCGTTTTTGAAAACAAGTTAAAAATTTATAAAGGAAACACAAAACGACAAATTTGTCGTTTTGAGTTTTTTCAGTGATAATCAAGTCAAAATTTTCAAAACGTGTTTTTTGTGTTTTCAAAACAATTTTTTAAAATGTCAAAAAGAACACATTTTCAACAATCTCAAAATGGACACTCAAAACTCAAAAATCAAAATGAATTCAAAACTTAAAACACAAAACAGAAACAAAAAGAGAACAACCATTTTTTCAAATTAAAGGCTACAAAACAGGGGCTACTTCAAGAAAATTCCTTAAGCTACGTCACATGCTTATCGAATTATTTTTTATTGAAGTCTTACACGTATAGAGTTATCATAAATGGGTATTAGAAAATTTTGAACTTAAACCTTTTGTAGAATCTGATATCATATTGAATAATCACATCGAAAAATTTAACTGAAGGTAATTATCTATTTTCCAAAAGATAGTACTAGCGCGTTTGCCAAATTAATGGTATTTGCCCATGTACGTAAGTTGCATGTCCAATGATTACATGTTGAATCCAATTGAGAAAATGGTGCAAAGAATTTTCCATCTTCTTAAGGGTGTGTACGTGTGTTTTACTTTTCTTAATTAATTTTGTCCAAACATTATATGAAAACCTAGAGCTTGCATATAATGTCAAAATTTCCTTAACAAGACACGAGAAAATCATTCAACATCAATATCTTCTAACTTTTTATTCCATGGTAGTGACTTTGAGACAAGTCACATCTCCAATAGAAGGAAGCATCCCAAACCCTAGCTGTGCCTTTGCACCATCAACATCCCCAAACCCTCACCCTCACCCTCACCCCCACTCCTACTCCACCCTCCAAAACCCTATTCTTGATTGTTTATTTCTTACCTACCAATATGTTAAAGTCAGTACTGCATCAAACGGTGTGATCGTGAAATTATTTGTTTATAAGTCGTTAAAATCGAAAATTTGCAAATAACCACCAATTGTAGATCATGAACTTTAGTGTCACATAGAGTCGTACTAAATACCAAAAGAGCTAGACAACATTATTCGATATGTTGTATACAAGTATCCATACCATTATGTTATTCTTGATTGTTTCCTCTTACCTACCAATATGTCAAGGTAGTACTATTTAATATTAGTGTTGCTTAGCAACAATCTTTGTGACAGTGGAATTATCTGTCTACAATTAGCTAAAATCGAAAAATTACAATTGAACGTCAATTGTAGATCATCATTTCATAGAGTCGTACCGACAACATGGAATATGTTGTATATATTTATCCATACCATACCATACCAACCCACAACCCTCTCAAAACCCTATTTTTATTGTTTCTTTCTAACCTACCATTATGTTATAATCAATACCACCCCACGCCCACGCCCACGCCCACCCACTAAATACCCTAATCTTGATTGTGCCAAAATGACTATATTTATCCCTATCATCTGAATCTTTCCCATCCACAGCTAATGTCCAAAAGGGCCTCCATAGCTTGGCGCTGTCGAAATCAAATAAGAAAACAAGAAACAGTTTTCTGCTTTTCGAAATATACGAATACCTCTTCACCTAGAGAAGAAAGTGATCCACTCGAGGTTACTTTTAAGTCATTTATTATGAAATTATTTTTATTTTATTATAGTAAATTGAAAAGTACACCCACAAACACACACACACACACACATAGGGAAATTTATAAAATATACCCCACTTAGTTTATATTTGACCCATGTTAATAAGTTATTTATAGACATTTAAACCGCTTTCTATCCAAACATTTCAAGTACTCACAAATATTACTCACTTATCCATCACTTATTTATATTTAATTTATGATTTAAACCATTTATAAATACTTGCGGAACATTCTTATGGTGTATTTGTAAATTGCATACCATATTTTGCGAATTTACTATTTGCATACTCTATTTTAGCAGTGATAACAAAAACACATTTATCAGGGGAAAATAGAAATATTTACAAATTTACAATTATAAATTGTTAACAAGCCGAAATACCCCTATTGAAAATAACAAGTATACACACAATTTTATCATTACATACCATTTTATTTACAATTTTATCATTCTCCAAAATCTTATTTTCTATTATTACTCTTTCATTCAAAATTTTACCTTTTCCCATTCATTTATATATTTATGTGTCTTGTCTTTTTAAAATTTTCTCATGAAACAATTAAAAGGACATTACAAACATTAAAAAAAATAAAAAATACTATGTATGAATACTTGAAAATTTGTTATTCTTGACTAAAATATAATATGTGAAGTGCGAAATTACAAAGTGCACTATGTAAATTGTGTCAAGTAAAACATTCCCCAACAAGAGTCCCACCGACATGCAAAGTAAAATAAATTAAATAAATGAAACATTTTTAGTTAATTAACATTTAATGCATAGTTTTATCAATCATTTCGTGTATAGAGGAAAATTTCATTGAATTATAAACATTGGGCTTTTTTTAATTTTCATGTAAATAAATAAATAAATAAATNTTTGGGTTTACTCTCTGGATTTCCGCTGTTTGTTGCCACATAATGTACTTGCTAGTCTTTATGAAAACTTGTACTACTTTTGTCTCCCAAAGTATCTCTAAAATCACCATCAATGCACTTTCATTTTTTCCCAGATAAATGAAATTCTTATTTTTTAAACTCCAAATGGGCATGCATAGAGTGAGTAAAATAGGAATCAGGGGGGTCAGACCTGCCTGGGGCCCAATTCATTTTTTAAAGTTAAAAAAAAAAATTAATGAAAATCTTTTTTTTTTCTCTATGTATAACCCAGTATATATATATATATATATATATATATATATATATTATTTTATTTTATTTATAAATCGGGTTGTCAGGTATATTATTTCAGAATTTTTCCGAAGAATTTCTATTATAATATATTTGACAAAATAAGATTTTTTTTCAAATGATACAATTATTTGAAATATTATCAACAATGTTAAATAATATCTCTATGGTCAACTGAATAATTAAATATACTAATGTATCATTTTCCTCTTCATTACCTATTTTCAGGATACATTCAACGTCAACTATTTCATAAATATCTGTTAATTAATATCAGATTAATTAATATTTTTTTAATTAACTGGTTAATGAGAATCTTGATCACAATAATATTATTCCAAATGTTGGTTGAAATTGGGACAATAGATCCCAGTGGTGGGGTCTAATAATACAACTCATCGATTGGGATGTATATAGTGTGTGAAATGAGTCTTACCGTCCACATTATTTTCCATCTAACCACGCGGTTTCGTAATTATATTTTTATTTAATTAATTTCATGTTAATAGTCTCACATACTTAGGGAAATAATTAAGTCAACCATATTTTTTTTTCCTCTGCTTTCCTAGATAGGATATTATATGAATCGGAAATGATGTCTTAAGTACCATTGCTTAGTTTATGCTGAGCACCGAATGTCATAACACACTATAATAGGTGGTATCTTCTATCAACTATTGTAATGTGCCATGTCATCCCAATACTTAGTATAAGCCAAGAAACGATGTTTAGGAGATCAATCCTGAATGTGATTAGTTTGTAGAATGGATTGAAAACGTGTGTACTAGTTTTTGTATGTTTTAAGATATTGATGTGAGAAAAATAGATGTCGTAATGGTCAAGGATAAGACTAAAAATACATATAATGTTCATCAGCGATCAACTGAGTTAATGCTCATCAAGGGAGTTGCAGATGATAAGACATCATCTCAAATAGATTTAGGTTATGTTTAGTTTTGATAAAAAAAATCAAATTTTTAGTAGATTTTAATAAAAAATGATAAAATGTGTAGTTGAAAGGTTAATAAAAATTGTTGGACCATAAAATGTATGATTAAAATCAATTTTGACTTTGCCATGGATTTTTATCAACTGTTTCTAATTAAATCAAACATGGGCTTAATTGCAACTAGCTTGAGTAGATTAATCGTTGTTGCAAAAGAAATTATAATGAATAGATTAGGATTTATCATTTTTTTTTTATCTTATCACTTTTGTTACACTATTATTAGACATGTAACACAATTCATTTTACATCAATAAAATTATTCTTCATATAATCTTTTCTCTCTATATTAATTATGGTATTTTAGTCGATACTTTTATTTTTATTGTTTTGCTGAACTTTTGATCCACTAGCCCATTCATGAGATAGGGGGAATTAGATGATTGATATAGTTAGATTCTAAATTTAATAAAAAATTCTTTTACTTTGTTATTCTTAATGAATATGTAATCCCTCAAGAGTATTAAGAATAGATTTTTTCCCTGTAACACAGTCCATCCCTAAAGTTTTATATACCATCCTTAGTTTAATCTATTTTTTCCTCATCGACCTCCCCTAAAATATAATCATTATTTAGAGTTTAAGCATCAGGTTCAGTAAGAATAAAATGGATTAGTCACTAATAAAATATAATATCCCAAAGCAAAGTTTGTGTTGGTTGCCCAACGAAGTTGTCACAGTCAATCACAAAACTTGTGCTACAAATCATTAACATGAATGACAAAGCCCCTGTTCGGTTGAAATTAAGATTTAGATTAAATTTAAGTCAAAATCAATAATTATTTTTAACTATACATTTCGTTAGTCCCATAATTTTTTAACCACACATTTCATCAATCTTTAACAAATTTTAATCTCCACCAAACAGGGGCTAAGTACATAATCTGAGAATCTATATTAGAGGATTTGTTAATAGTCATGTCAACGAGTTGAGTCGAGTCACGAGCTGAAACTCGAAATTTGGGCTCGACTCGAGCTTTTTTGAGCCCGAATGGAGTTGAGTAAAAGCTTGGCAAAAAAATGAGGCTCGGCCTGAGCTTTCGGCTCGAGCCTTAGCGGGCCGAGCCGAGGCGGCTCGATTTTTTTTATTAATAATAACTGCCCTCAGGCAGCTAAAATAGCTACCTGCACAAAGCAAGTAGCCTTGTACAGACAGCTATTTAACTGCCTACACAAGTTATGTTAAATTTTTTTTTTTTTATATTAAATGGCCCGGCCNGCTCGAGCTTTTTTCGGACCGAGGTCGAGCCGTCTAAGCTTTTTTGCCATCCCTATTTGTTAATGTAAGACATGCTACAAGTATCAAAGATCAATTTGGGACAATTAAAAAGATAAGGTGAATCCCCTTAATTATTTCTTATAATGTCTACTTAAAATGTGAGTGAAACGAGGTTTGATTTTGTTTGGATTTCTTTTAACTTGGTCAAACTTTAATCTTCGTTATGTAGTTATAACAACTATGATTAGCATCAATTAAAAAATGTTTCCCATTCTCCATCTCTATACTGTACATAGCTTACCAATATTTTTCACTCACACTACAATAATTAAATTGACGACTTAGAAATTTAAATTTTGATTTATTGTTTTAAATATATCTGACATGACTAAATCACATAAACAAGATTGAGAGCTCTAAAACGTTAGATCAACAAACCGAAGAAAAGTCAAGGTTTCGATGGAAAAAATGAATTTAACTTACACATAAAAGCAACATATTTAAGACACAATTCAAATATAAGTTTGTTTTCTCTCTAAACTTAAACTTGTACGTGAGATGGTTCAACAATTTTATAGTAATTAATTTACAAAATAATTAAGAAAAATCTATAAAATGTGCCACATTAATCTATTCATGTGTTTTGCTAATGACAATTGAAAACCTTTTTTTTACTTAAAGAATTATAATATAATTCGATGCATCGTTGTAGATCAAACTAATTCGCGTATGGATGATATTAATTTTCTTGGACCGACTTACTGGAATTTTTGTGGTGGTCCTAAATAAGACATTGGTCCATACATACAGCATAATCTTGAATATATGCAGCTAGCTAGCTATGTAAATGCAATGAAATTATTGTTAAAATCATTAATACAAAAAAAAAACTATTGGCATGACATTTCTTCTCTTGTCAAAGTCAGTCACTGTTAAAAATTTAATTATGATGGAATAAATAGTGCATTCACAATATTAATCATAATATCAACAATAAATTCCATTTGGCCCAACAATTATTATAGTTGCTAACCAATTCTGTTTGCAATACCTTCGATTTTTCTTTAGAATTGACAAATTTATTTTTGTTTCTACATAATCAATCAACTTGACTTCTTCATTCGAACAATCGATAAAGTTTGTACAATCACATACGTGCATTCAACTATATGCACTGCTGGAAGAAAACGAGTCGTCCATTTGGACTGAACTGGCCCGAATTGCTAGGGAAAAGTTTGGAGGGAGAAGTTGAGGGAGTTGAGATTTTTTTTTTATTTTTTTTAATAATTTGAAAACATAATTCCCCACCACCTCTAACTTCCATAAACACTCTATCACAAAAATTCATATAGAAAACAATGCAGTTCGGATTACAAAAAAGAGCATGAAGTTAGTGACTTGATTTTCGAAGTATAACATTTTAAATTGGATTCTTGGATTGCAAATATCAAACTCCTTCCTTGATGATTGATTTTCTGACTAGCAAACGGGTACAAGACGGTGTGGAAAGCAAGCAATCAAAAGATAAGTGATTTAACCTCGTTTTGATGTTTTCAAGTAAGTTTTACTTTTCCAAATGCTGTTATAAGCATGCAAGTACGCTTTACATGCACTGCAATGTCATTTCACATTGTACGTGAGTTTTATTTATTTATTTTTATTTTTTTTGAACTCAATAACACGTAATTTATTTTTCACAGAAAAAACTAAGTTTATGCATTCAAAAACGTTACTATTACAAGAATTTGATGGTCCATCATATATGGAAATATACCTATATCTTTAAATAGCAATTTATTGTGTTGATTAGCCCCTTTGTTGTGTATTGCACATGTATTAATGTACTTGTGATAAAGATGTAAAACTTGAGAGATTGTCACAATAGCAATATAGAGAGGGTAGATAAAGAATTTGTGATATTTTATACTTGATGTGACACTCAAACAAGATTTCTTTTACTACGAGTCGATATATGCCTAAGAAAGAAGACATGTCTTTTTGACACTTATATTTTTATTTTCTCGACTTCAATCGAGTTTCTGCTAGTTAGATAATGAAGTTTTACAATTATTTTTATTTTCTCGTCTTAAGAGTGGATGGAAATTAAGATGATATGTTGTGGTTTATAAGGGTTTACTTTTGTAATGAGCCAAATAAAATAATATAAAATAATTTATTTAGCCAATTCCAAAGTTTAAGAAAATAAGAATTTATTTTTGTTTATTGTTGTTGACCTGTTTTGAGAAAATTAAAATTAAAATAGAACATCGTGCATCAATGATGAGTTGGAATATCGAATAGAGTAGGAGAAAAAAAAAATAGAATAACCATAAAAGCAAAAAACAAAAAGCAAAACAATAGCAAAAAAGTTAATTCGAGCATTAAAAATATTTACATATAAAAAAAATAAAAATAAAAAATTGGAACTACTAGTCCCTTTTGCTTTTGAGTTCAAAAGGTAATACTTGTCCTTTTATTAACACGGAAACAATACTAAACTATATATATAGCTTTAAAAAGCTATAAATAAATAGAACTAAACATAGTTGTTCCAGTCTCTAGGAATTCCTAAACAATAGTATAAAAAGGAGCCTACTTGAAGAGGGCCGCTTTTCGAATGAAAGAGGAAGAATATCAGTTTAGTTCTAATCCATTAAATAATTAAAGAATACTGAAATCGTTATTTGCTAATTTTTGGTGCTACTTCTGTCAATTTATGCCAAAACTCTAGTTGGCACTAGGCTGTTTTTGCGTGTGGTGTTTGGAACATGGACGTGGCAAAATCAACAACTTAAAACGATAGAATATCGTGTAGTAGTAGAGTGGCAACAAGAGATATTACAAGGGATTTTCTTTCTTCTATGTTTGTGTTACAAGATATCATAGTGTAGGGCCTTAACATTAACAAAGCCAACCAATTTATGTACAAATATGCTCTTGTGATTTAAATTCTACATACCCTACGTGTACGATTGAAAACATTACAGCACCGTGGGCACGGGTGGAGGTAGGGTTTTGGGGCGGGGGGGAGTTGGCTTCATGATTCATAGATATAATAATACTGCTATTCAAGTTTATCGATTCTTAGCATTAGTTTATATGACAGTATGGCTACTGTCGCATTATTCAACATATAAAAATACATTATAACTTTATTGGATAATATAAAAGTGACTCATTATCACATAGACTGATGTTAAATACCAGTAATACTAAATAACATTACTTTAGAAAGAAACATCTAGGATGTTTCATCGAAGACATACCAGTGAGCCAACAAGAAAATAAAATGTGACTTGAAAGCAACTTGTTTATTTTTTTAAGCTTAGCTAAACAACCTCTAAGAAGAGTGCTCATAGCGTTTTTAAAATCAATTTATTAGGAGGGGGTCATAAACATGATATAATTAGAAAGAAGTTGATGGACCATGACAAACAATATATATAAACAAGCCAATCCTAAGAACATAAACTTCGTTCAACCAAGACATACTCTTATGGTTATTGTCCATTTACACATCTTTGTAAGAACAAGAGTAAAATTAGGTGATGTTTTAAAATTGTACATAGTTTAGGTTTTGGGTAAAGTTTCTCTAAAAGAATGATTCGAAAGTAACTTCGTAAGATCCATTTAGTCCCTAGGTCAAAATCCATAATACTCCTAAAGGATTTTTAGCGGCAATTTTCCATCTATTCTGAGTCATGAATTGTTTAGACACTCGCATTTGTCTCATTGTCCATTTCGTAATCAGCCAATTCTGCCTTCACAAAGGCGATTCACACTTCTTCTTAAGTAGTTTGAATACGAAATGGAATTTATAAGATAAAATTCAAAGGAAAAATATAAATATGACCAACATCGTATTAGCATTCTCACGGACTGCAACTTATTGTAACCACTCCATCAATATTTCCACGCTTTTTAAGCCATTTGTACCTAGAGAAGTAATTCATCCATATTTATATTAATTTTCTACACTTGAATTCAATTCAAACACATAATCCAAATTCTACGAAATAGTCAAATGAACAATGAAAGAAGCTCAATTGTTGTTTGAAAACTTCTTTAATTTGAAATTAAAAGGTGGTTGGATGAATTACTTCAATTTCACTTTCTTGAGATTTTGTACATCACTAACACACGGGGAGAGTTGGGGTGGGGGAGTAAATCCATTGTTTACACAAAAATTGGTTTAGTGTAAATGACCTCAAAATATGCAGTAAATAGAATAAAACATAGACTAGTGGACCCTTGTGTAGCATTAGTGGTCTTGAAAATATGATACAAACTCAATAAGTTTTGCCCACAGATTTATAGCAAGAAAATTGAGTTCCGGTTTTGCTACAATATTTGATCATGTTTAAAAGTAAGTTGAATTTACTTTTTAAGTTATTTATGTTGTTTAACATTATTTATAAGGTTAGTTTTACACTAATGAAATAACTTTTAAGTACAAACAAACATGCGCTTTTTTGTGTTATTGTTAGTATTAGTTTAAAACTTTCTAGTTCATAATATTATCTAGTATATTACAATTTATATACCTTTCATTTTCTCGATTGTTGTTAGTACCTTAAGTGGCATCTTTTGCTTGGGATATAATTCATGAGTTAGAACACTTAGGTTATTTTTCTATAATCATACTTGGTGTATAATATTATTGACAACATGCCACGTGACATGTTGTCATTGAACAGTTTAAAAAATAATTTATCATTTCAATCAACATTTTTTTGCCACTTACAACATTGTCAACAATATTGTAAAAAACATTGTACAAGTGGCTTAACTCATTTTTCTAATATTGCAAGCAATCCACGCATCAACTATTGTTCTCGTATGAATATCTAAAAAAAATTATCACGCATTGCAACGAGATTTTCATGAAACTTGGATTGATGGTTTTGGGAGTATTGGGACCCTACATTATTACATATCATGTCTATAATTTCCAGCTTTTCTTGGTACCTTCTCAAGGCACTTATTGCTTATTTGAATATGAGAAATTAAAAAAATCACATAATGACATTTAATTATAATTACTTTTTTTAAAATTAATCATTTTGGATAAAGTGCTGGTTATCTTAATCAGTGTACTAAAACTATGGGCACCGACTCTCTAAAGCAAAATGATTAAAGGGTTTTGGTCCAAATGTGAACTAACTTTATAAATTAATTCAAGACAGGAAAATATGCATTCCGTTTTTTTTTCCTTCCTTTTTTGATTTGAGATTATGGAAGACATCATTTTTAAGATGCCAACATTTGCATGTTTGTCGCCTTCTTTCCTGTAATTCACATGCTATAAATGATTAATTGGTTTTCTGCCAGGAGAGAACTTGTCGATTCACCAAATAATCAAGATATTTCTTTGATGAGTATTATTTGTTTCCGTGTTAGAGAAATTTTAGAAATATTTGCGTTTGAATAGTTGAATTAATGGATCGTATCGATCTAAAATGAAAAGTTTTGTACTAGTTATACTTTTCGTCGTCATTGCGAAAAATAGTTAACTATAAACATGTTACATATTTGCGATTTGCGACTCAATTAGTGAAATAGTATCTCCACTGAAAAGCCCTTCTTTTTTTCCTTCTTTTTTGCCGACACGCTGTGATTTTTTTTTTTTTCCCTTGTGAATGAACAAGATCACATAGGTGGTAAGGTAGTGTCTGCGTAAATTTAATAAACTTTTTGTTGCATGGCTGATACAATTTTAGCAAAAGATATTAGAAAACACAAAAATAGATAAAAAATAATAATAATAACATTTTCTGATGGTTGAATGATTCAAATAGACATTGCAACTTATAATAGGTGCAAAGGTGCTTCGTGTTTAGTCGAGTTCAAGGCGAATCATGTCATAGTATCACGGTACGCCTTTCCTTTTATCACTGAATGGGACAATGTGCGGCAATAATCTACTACGCTAAACTACCTTTTGCCTATTCTAGATCAATTTGGGACGAAAGATAATTTAAAGAGAGCTTTCCTACAGAAGATTTAAATGCATAGAAAATAGTTTTTTATTGATTAATGAAATATTAAATTACGCTTGTTGGTGCACGGGACGAACAACAAAATACTTGATAAAAATTTGAATACCAACCCATGTAATAACTTTAAGTACGAAAATATAAGTGACGTGAATAGACATTTACAAACTGAGCAATCATAATAATTATTAACAAATAACAGGATTTTTTTTTTTTTAACATTTGAAATGAACTTTTAGGAATGAAAGGAAATTATAACCGAAACAAATATTTACAAAGTGCGGCAGAAGTTGGGTAAATCGCAATTGTGAGTGGTCAAGTAACTAACTATTGTCCTTAATATTCTCCCACATTTGCTTTGGTAATGTCCTCGATTGTCTTCAATGTATGATACTTCAATTAATGGTTTATAGTCTCCAAGATCTTTAACCCTTTCTCAATTATATCCTTATTGCGTCATCATGATCTCCATTTCATCAAGTACTTTTATTGATATTTTTTGGAAGCCCCGATAACTCGGTAGTCAAGAATAGCTTCTGCAACTTTTTTCTTTCTTCACTTCAAATTCTAGTAGCTTCAGCTTATTTTTGGATACGTTGTTCTCACCTTTAAAATGTGATTTTAAGTACACTGACATGAAGGACATTGTGAGTTCTGCTTCATGAAGGGAGTTCTACTCTATAAGCGACTTTTCCAATCCACTTCATGATGGGAAATAACCGGATGCATTTGGGCATCAATATGGAATATTTCCCTCTTGAGGTTTTACAAGAGTTCTGGTTGAAGAATTTAACCATCACAAGATCCGCCACAATTCTAGAGAACGACTTTTTTTATCAGCACACATTTTGTACTGTTTATGTGTTTTCTGAAGATAGCTTCAAGTAATTTTAATATTTAATTTCCGTTCTTAAGAGATGTTATTAGTATGAAAAGATTTTGTATTTATATCAATATCCACAATATGAGGGAGTAACGGTTATTGACAAGTGGCAATCCAAAAAAGACTTTCGTTGATGGAAGAGCAATATTTGGCATTGAAGCAAAGTTGAGTCGCATCCAAAATTTACACAGCTCTTTTACAAAGTAGAGATAAAGTATCGAATATATTTTTCTAGAATCGAATTGGGAGGCTTCTTCCATCTATTAAATTGTAATTGGAAGCAAGAACTTATGTTCAAAAGTTTAAGCAAGAAGTTTGAACAACTAGATCTAAAATGTGCCAATGAATCAAGGGTCTCGATCACTGACTATATCTTTAGACAACCCCCAGTATTTGAAGATATGTTTTTAAGAACAGTTAAGTAGTCTCAATGGTTGATACATACTTACAAGAAGTGATGAAAGTTGCATAATTTACCACAACAAGGATATTGCCAAGATCTCGAGCATTTGTCAAGCTAACAATGTAGTTCATTGATTCACTCTCAAATGGCTTATTTAGGACATAAATTGACTCTTGAAAACTTTCAGTTTGCTGATGGTAGACTTATCCTATTGACAACTAGACAAGCTTTCATATAAGTTGCAATGTCATCCCTCATCTATGATAAATAGTATGCATGTTACACCAATTCCCATTGCATTTCTCTCCAAGATGTCTCACATAAAGTGTTTTGTGGCATTTCATGATTAAGGATTTTCTCAAATCTACATAAAAGCGATTTCCTTTTGTCCTCAATAGATCATAATCATATCAAAACTAACAAGTCTTACGTTACTTGATGAGGTTGACCAAATACTATGTTGTAGGATCCTTTTCCCGAAGTGCTTGTATTCGATCTCTTGTATTTATCGTAATATATCTTCCTAGAAAAGCATCTATTAAATTGATAGTGCTTTTGTCATCCTACTATTTGAGTGCATCTATTGCATGATTGCTAGAATTAGCACGATACTCAAGTACAACATTGAACTCTAAAAGAAGTTCCTACCAATGTGCCTCGAACATTTCGATTGAGATATGAAGTGACTAATAGCAATATTTTTGACCTTTAAAATGAATGGGGACCCACACAATGGACTATGCCAGTTTCTTTTAATGCACCGAGTAACGTCGCTTTGCATTATTCATCTTTTGATTCTCATATGCAATCGAAGGTGTTTCTTGAATTAGGACCCATCTGAGAACAAAATTGAATGCATTTGTTTGAACTACAACTAGTTTAGTCAAATCTAGTAGGGTTAACACCAAATCCATTGACATAGATTACTTTAATTTCTCATAAGTGGCTTGACATTATACCGGCTAATCCATCATTCCCATTCATTGTTAATTCGGTTAGTAGCAGTACAATGTATAAATTTCTTTCAAAAATCTTCGATAATAATTTGTCAACCCATAAAGCGAGCATACATCCAAAAAATAGTATGCATCACGTACATGCATTGGCAGTTGCCAATTCCTAATAACTATAATCTTTTTTTATTCAATGTGCAAATTTTCTTGTTCGATAATGTGAACTAGAAAGCTGATTGAAATTTAGGCAAATAAGCATTTAGATGGTTTAGTATAAAGTTCATTCTCTCGTAGTCAAGTGAGTACTTTTCTCACATATTGTACATGCTCTTCTAATGTCTCACTGTAAATTACGATGTCGTTCAAGTAAACTACTACAAAGCTGATTGAAATTTAGGCAAATAAGCATTTAGATGGTTTAGTATAAAGTTCATTCTCTCGTAGTCAAGTGAGTACTTTTCTCTCATATTGTACATGTTCTTCTAATGTCTCACTGTAAATTACGATGTCGTTCAAGTAAACTACTACAAAGTCATCCAGAAATTCGTGGAATACATATTCATCATCATATATGATGTAGCACGAGCAGTTGTAAACCAAAAGGCATAACCTTGAATTCTAGTAACTCATATCTAGTTACCATCGTAGTGTTTGCTTCATTTTCTTCTTTGAATCGAACTTTCCAGTATTCAGATCTTAGATCAATCTTTGTATAATACTTCACCCCACTTAAATAATCGATGCAATCCATGACAAGTATAGTATGATAACTGCTCTTTATTGTGATTTTATTGAAGGTTCGATAATCATGACACATTTAGAAAGATTCGCCATCTTTTTTTAAAAATAACACTAAAGCTCCATATGGCGATTTTGAAGGCATGGTAATCTTGCTATCCAACATTTCTGCCAATTTTTTCCTAAGCTTAGGGTGAGCCAAATAGTAGGGATGCCCTAACAAGAGTATTAGCACCCAGAATATGCTCAATTTTTATAAGCGATTACCCTCCTTAGTAGCAATCTTTTTGAAAATTCGTCCATAATAATATTTTCAAATTCGTACAGAAACCTCTATTAGGTTTTATGATAATGATGATATTTTATAGTTGGTAGGAGAAAAATGTAAATTAGATTGGAAAGGTTTGGTGGTTATGTAAAGTATATTTTGTAGGATAAAAATAATATAGAGTAATTTTAAATTGAACAAGATAAATGAAGGAGGAAAATTTAATTTATTGAAAAATAAAATTTTACAATGGTAGGAGACTTTTATAATGACAATGCTTTTAGACTTCTACATCCAACAATTGAAGTGACAACTCATATTATAGCATACAAAAGTTGGTGGCTTGCATTTAGACAATTCTTATTTTTTTCATTATTTTATCTTATTTGGTCATTAAGAATTTTAGAATTTTCTTATACTTTCATTATTTTATATTTTGATTTTGCTTGCTTCCCAAGAATCTCTAATGAATTCTAGATAATTTTTTAACCCCTAAACTTTTCTTATTTCCCAAATTAGTCTAGAAAATTCAAGAAATATGCAATAATGCTAATACTCCTCCTTGGTGCATATTTCGGTAACACCAATAATTTCTCATAGTAACTCAAACTTTGCTCGTAATAACGCCTTTGTAAATATACCTGCTAATTGTTCTTTAGTCTTGCAATGTTTGAGCTCTATCTCTTTATTTGCTTCAGCTTCCCTGCTGATAAAGTGATACTTAATGCCAATATGTTTGGTTCTATTGTGAAATACAAGATTCTTGATCATTTCTATTGCAGACCTGCTATCCTAGTAAATCTCTGTAACTTCATCTTGTGGATCTTCCAAATCTTCAAGTATGCGCTTTAGCCATATAACTTGGTTTGTGTTGCTGCTACTGCAATATACTCTACTTTAGCTAATGATTGTCCAATCGTTGCCTGTTTCTTTGATACCCAAGAAAATATTCCCGAATCAAGTGTAAATGCATAGCCTGGTGTGCTTTTCATATCATCTACTGATCCTACCAAATCGCTGATAGCATATCCATGTAGTCTTGAGTCAGCATAGATTTATACCATATTCCATAGTCTTTTGTTCCTTGGATGTATTTTAATATTTGCTTTGTAGCTCCATAGTAAACTTGACTGGGATTCTACATGAATCTTGAAAGTAGGTTGGTTACACACATAACGTCTGACCTTGTAGCTGTGAAATAGAGTAAACTTCCAATTAGGTTTCGAAAATGTGAACTGTTTGCTTTTGGAGTACCATCTTCATTATTGAGTGATTTATTGCTATCTAGAGGTGTTGCTCTTGTTTTGCAACCTTCCATCTTGAACTTATTCAATAGACTAGTGGTATACTTCTTCTGAGCAATGATGATCTCATTTTTAAATTGAACTAGCTAGATCTCGGGAAAATAGTGCATCAATCCATGATCAGTCATGTCGAACGTTTTCATCATATCTTTCTCGAATTTTTCGATCATCCTTTCATCGTTCCCTGTATAAATGAGATCATTAGCATATAAATAGATCATAAGTGTATTGTTTTCACCTTATTTTTTTATATATAGAGTTTGTTCACTTTGGCTCCTCCTAAATCATTGCTCAGTGAAATAGTTGTATATTTTGTTGTACCACGCTCATGGAGCTTGCTTTAATCTATATAGCATCTTCTTTAGTTTGAGAACTTCATCTTCTTTACCTTGTAGCACATACTCTTGAGGTTGCTCAACATAAATTTCTTATTCAAGATAACCATATAGAAATGCTGATTTGATGTCTAGTTAGTAAATCTTTCACTTCTTATGTGCGGCTAGTGCAATTAATGCCCCTATAGCGTCAAGACGTACAACTGGAGCAAATGTCTTAGTGTAGTTGATGCCAAACTGCTGTAAGTATCCTTTGGTGACTAATCTTGCTTTATGTTTTTTAATAGAGCCATGAGCGTTAAGTTTTGTCTTGTACACCACTTAACTCCTACGAATTCTTTATCTTGAGGAAGATTTACAAGCTCCCAAGTGTCATTTTTCTCGATCATTTTTATTTCTTCGTCCATATCTTTTCTCCATTCTAGTTGTTTGGAAGCTTTATAGCTTTCAGGTTCAACAATCATCAAGTTGCAGCTTTGGTATATTTCTGATAATCTTCGTATTTTTCTTAGTGATGATTCTGGTGAGTCAACTAGTTCTTTTATCGTTACTTGCTATGGGAACTCTGGTTGATTGTTCTCCTCAACGTCACCCTCCTATTTTTGTGGTTGTACTAGGATGCTGATAGTTTTTCTTTCTACTTGACTAGTCTCCTAGTTGTAGGCGGCATCTTCATCAAACTTAATGTCCTGACTTCTAATTAGATTCTTTGTTCTCAGGTTATAGACTCGATAGCCATTAGATTGAGTGCTATAACCTAAGAAGATACATTTTTCTATCTTCTAGTGGAGCTTGCCTCTTTTCTCTTGTGGAATATGGGTGTAGCAGATGTAGCCGAAAATTCTAAAATGCTTTGTTGATGGTTTTCATCCGCTCCATGCTTTAACTAATGTTTTGTCTTGCACCGATTTGGTCAGACATCGATTTAATAAGTAGACTGCAATGCTTACTGCTTCTGCCTAGAAGGTATTTGGAAGACCTTTTTCCATTAGCATAGCTCTAGGTGTCTCTATTACTATTTTATTCTTTCTTTCTGACATGTCGTTTAGTTTAGGTACAGATTCAATGGTGAGTTGATGCTCCATTCCTTCATCTTCACAAAACTTATTGAATTCATTTGATGTATATTCTTTACCTTTTTCACTTCTGATTGTCTTGATATTGCGACCACTTTACTTTTTGACATAGCGTTTGAACTTTTTAAAAATCTCAAAAACTTGAGATTTCTTACTCACAAAGTATATCCATGTCATTTTAGTGTAATCATCTATAAAGAGAATGAAATACATGTTTTACTCATGTGATGGAGTACACATCAGACCGCATACATTTGCATGTATCAGCTCCAACGACTCTTTAGCTCTCTAAGATTTTTTGGACTAAAATGGTTGACGGTGTTGTTTTCCAAGTAAACATCCTTCGCAAACTTCTTTAATCTCCTTTATGACTGGTAAATCTTTCATCATACTCTTTTGCTAAAAGATCTTCAATCCGTGGAAGTGGAAGTGTCCAAATCTCCTGTGCCACAGCCATGACTCGTCCACTTGCGCCGTCATTGCCGCATTGTTTGCGTATCACCATTGGATTGAGAATGATCTGTTCTCCTGATTTTTGACTTTTGCAATTACGAGGGATTTATCTTTCTTGCCATAAATCGTGCAAGAATCTCCTTCAAAATGTAAAGTATATATATTACTTCTCCATCATTTGGCTTACACTTAGTAGATTTTGATCTATTGTAGGAACCAAGAGAACTTCATTGATATATCTCTTACTTTTTTTGTATCAACTGCAATAGTGCATTTTCTATGTTGCCTCTGAAATTTTCATTGTCAATTTTTATTTTTGTGTTTATTTTATCAAGACTACAGAAAATACTTATATCTTTCGTCGTGTGATTACTGCAATCACTGTCTAGATATCATGTATCTAATTTCACTCCAGATATATCCTTGTTGGAGGCATAAAATAGACTTTCTTTTATATTCTTTTCTTCAAAGAAATTAGCTTGATGATTTTGTCTAAAACGACAAAATTCTTCTTCATGTCCAAATTTTTTACAACTATGGCACTGTGATTTTCCTTTAAACCAACTATCTTTTTCCAAATGACGTTTTCTCTTTCAAATGCCACATGGAGGATACTTGCCGTTATTTTCAATTTTTTTTCTTTGAGTTTCTTTATTTTAGAATTTTCTTTAAATTTTCTCCCACATTCTTTAAATTTTTGAAGCAGTAGATTGAAAAAGGTTTTCTATGTTAATTTCATAATGTCTTTTTAATATTTTTTTCACGAGCTTCCAGTGAATCCATTAATTCTACTGCCGTTAATTTATCTATATCTTTAGACTCAATAATAGTTGTTATAATTGGATCATATTTTTCTATGCAAGTAATTAAAATTTTTCCAACAAATTTCTTTTCAGAAACATCATCTGTATAAGATCTTAGTTGATTTACTATTTCATCTATTCTTGAATGATAATTTTTTGCGGTTACAGAATCTTTCATTTTTAGATTTTCAAAATTCCTTAAAGTATGAAGACGGTAAGTACTTACCTTATTACTGCCGTACAACTCCTTCTTCAACTTATCCCAAGCTTCTTTTATCATTTTAGCTCCCATAATTCTCGAAATATAAGTGTATGTCAAGCTCATCTATAAAACAAGTAATGCTAGAGAATCTTTTTGTTGATTCTCTTTAAGTTCCTTTTTTTGTGCAACAGTTAGAGTGGAAATATCATCTAGGTTAGTATATCCGTCGTTGATGACATCCCATAAATTTTGCCCACAAAAGTAGATCTTCATTTTATTGGACCAGAAATCATAGTTGTCTCCATTAAATGTTGGGATAGGAATTAATCAACAGAAAGCATCAGCATAATATTAAATATTCTTACGCCCAATATTAACCGAACAAAACTCTAATACCATTGATGATATTTTATAGTTGGTAGGAGAAATAAGTAAATTAGATTGGAAATGTTTGATGGTTTATGTGAAGTATATTTTGTAGGATTAAAATAGTAAAGAATAATTTTAAATTAAACAAGATAATTGAAGGAGGAAAACTTAATTTGTTGAAAAATAGAATTTCACAATAGCAATGCTTTTAGACTTCTACATCCAACAATTGAAGTAGAAACCCATATTTATTGCATACAAAAGTTTGTGACTTGCTTCTAGAGAATTCTTATTTATTCATTATTTTATCTTATTTGGTCCTTAAGGAATTCTAAAATTTTCCGATATTTTCATTATTTTATATTTTGATTTTACTTACTTCCCTAAAATTTTTAGTGAATTCTAAATAATTCTTTAACCCCCTAAAATTTTCTTGTTTCCGAATTTAGTCTAGAGAATTCTAGACATATGCAACAATGCTAATAGATGTGAACAATTGCCTCATCAATCTCTTCTAATTAAAGAGAGCACAAAAATGAAGTTTCATTTCAGTTGAAGTCCCTATATAATTAAATGGCTTAGACGCTTTTCTAACCCAATTTCTCTACTAGTGTAGAGATAACACATGGCTTACTTCCATCATTAACAAAAATCAGAATACTACAATACTGCTGTATTCGTATCCCAAAGGAACTACAATTCTAGAATCTATTTGAAGTCATCCATCTGAATTGTAGACAAATTATTCATTCCTTAAAAGTACCAACCTTAATGAGCACATATTTGGCTCATTCAACAATCGATTGAGTAACTGAGTTGATTTCATTGACTTTCCTATTACTTTCCTCTAGCACATGCCTGATGTGCTATACTTGCGTACTTAAAGGATAGTTATGAGTAGTACTATAACTGTCATAACCTTAATTGGCTTTTCATTGATCTTTATGTTGATGTACACCAATCGTTTAGCTCAATAAACATGGGGTTTTAGCTCTTTGACTTTTACCTTCTGTGGGGACACATTGTCCTTTTTAGTTGATGCAAAATTATGTTACACCGATGCAAGTAAGCACCAAAAACATTCTCGTTCTCCACAGAATCAGCCTATCATGATTGTTAGCCTGGGAGGAATTTTTCTTTGAACTAGACACTCCACTTGATAATAGGCTCAACGCATTTACAAACTATCTCTACTGGTAATCCTTCACTTGATGAGGCCCATCACATAAAAGCATGTTTCCTTTCTAGGAGTTGTACGTGGTTTACTCTTAGGTGCATTTCTTTTGTTCTAGTTATTTTGATGTCCATCGTGACAGTTGTCTTGAGAGTTATCTTGATGACTTTCCTTATGGTAGGAGTAGCATTCGCTCCTATTTGAGCTTGAACTAGGCTTGAAAGACATGTTTCCTTCCTCTTTATATTGGTTATTTCCTTATAGACAATCTTTTTTGAGTTCAGCATTCGATGGCTTCAATTACATTATTAAATTAGCCATTTTATGTCTTCGGAGTTCTATTCTTGCCCATGGTTTCAGTCATTCCATAAACATGTCTCGAATATAAAACATATGCTCTGAAAAGGTTTTCACATTGTCCCGGATGGAGGCTATATGCTTCAATTCTCGTAGTATCCGTCGGGCCTAATATGCCACATTTCCCAAAAAAAAAAAAAATCACATAATCGTCTCCTAGAGTAGATCCCAAGTTTATACCTAGGCTTTGTTGGCCTGATTTTCTGCATATTTTATCCACCACCATACTTCTGCATCTTCACTTAGATACATGGTAGTTGTCAACACATTTCTTGCCTCATACTTAATAATAGCAATAAAAAAGTAGTATCCATGTCGAACATGACATTTTTTTACTTCATTCGCATCGCACATCCCTCCAAAGTTGTGTGGCTCTAGAATTCTGAGCTTAAATGTATACTCTTGTACGTGGGCTTGCCCATTGTCCATTGTACGCAGAGGTATCAGCAACTGAAGTCTCTATATTTCCATTTATCCCCATCAATTGGGATGATTGCAACATAATCAGTGATGACTACAAGCTGCTTCGCTTTTATACAGTTGGATATGTAATTCATAGATTTATGCAGTGGCCATCTCAACATTTTCCTCAAGGGTCTTGACTATGTATAGCATACCTCAGCAGTTTACCCATCATGTGCATTCAGGTGCTAGTTAGTATTCTTTTTGTCGTCAACTACTTCACTATTGTGAGATGCATCCATCGATTTTTTATTAGGGTCCGAGCTGCAACTCTGATATCAACTACCATGGGTGCTTTTCTTCTAGTGCAAAAATGTAGTACCGTATGGAAGTAGTCGACTCCGTTAGACCACCTTCTGCCTATTCTCTATCAATTCAGGGTGAAAGATAATTTAAAGAAATATTTACAAAAAAATGATTTGAATGCATTAAAAAAAGCTTGTTCATTGATTAATAAAAACAATAAATTATAATTGTTGGTGTAGGTGTGAAAACAAGAAAGCTTGACAAGACTTTTGAGTGTCAACTAACCCTGTAAAAACTTAAAAAATAAAAGCTTATGTGACGCGAGTAGATGTTTAAAAGATGTTGAATCATAATAAATATTTACAAATAATAAGGTTATTTTACAACTGAACAGAAACTACAACTTAAACTAGTATTTAAAAAGGAATGAAAATTGGGCAAACTGTAGCCTTGAGTTTTAAAGGTGCTAATTGTAGCCACGTTCCTTGAATGCCATTATACATGTTCTATCAACTCTTAAATGCCCTCAAATTTTATGTGAGCTAAATAATTGCATCGCACTAAAAAATAATTTTTTTTTTTATCCAAAAAGAACATTTAGTGCATTGAAAAAGATTTGAAAATCAAATCACAATTATTTCGAACGGTTGATTCGCCAGGTACAAAGCCTATGCAACTTGCTAACTCAAATTCTTGTTCCGAAGTTGTATTATATGTCCAAAACCTCAAAAATATTTGTGGACAAGAAACCAAGCATGAGGCAAAAACTTGATCCTTTGAAAACCAGCAAGTGAACGAGATTGTGAACGAGTAATAAAGTAGCGAATAGAGTGTTGAACCCACGAGGATTACGTATTTGATTAGGTTAAAATTAATTCAAACTTTAATCGAATAGCAAACAAATTTTGTAATTTTTTTATACTAATCTCTAAATTATGAATTAAACTAATAAAAATATGTAAATGTGTTTTTCAAATATGTGAGATGCATTGCTAAGATATCGAATCTTCCTTATTATTCCATTTTTAGTGTAATAATTAAAGTGACAAATTGAAATCATTCATGTTGGTCAATGTTCCTAATTTAATTGAAAGTCTCTCTCGATAGCGATCAAATCTATTCTTCTCATTTGACCCTTCTATTTCTCAATGAAAGATGCAAATATGATAAATGCATTAACAAGTACTAAAACATTTATTGAAATCGTATAAAGCATAGAGGCATATCTCTATCCTCTATCGAACCTTACAATGTTTATTATATTGTGTTTAAATTCTATTGTATCTCTCGATAACAATAAAATCCACTAACAATTCTATTGGTGATCTAGCAATTGAAAATAACGATAAAACATTAATAAACATCCACAAATCAAATCAAATTAAAGTCAAAATAATTAATTAAAAACTAAAAATATCATAACAATGAATCATCTCATCCTAACAATGTATAAAACGAGTCTAACATATCGAAATTACAAGAAATCATATATAAGTGAAAAGATATAACCTAGATTTTGATTAATTGAGAAGATGAAGATAAATCTTGAAATCTTGAATCTTTTCAATGGTTTCTTGATGAATCTTCACTTGCACATTCTCTTCTCTACCCAAAAATCAAATTTGAATCTTCACTTGATTGAATTGTTGCAAGCCCCATTTAATTCTCTCACAAAAATATGATTTTTTCTCATTTGATTATAATAATTGATGAATATTGGAATATGAGATGTATATGAGACGTCTCCAATATGTATTATGTTATAAAGTATTTGTAGGAGTCGAAAATTTGTTGAAAGTCACGTCCAAATTAGTTTCCAAAAGAATTCCAATCGAATAAGGAAAGTTTCATTCGCGCACGAATTTTTTGTCTCTACATAGCAGTCAGTAATTTGGCCATACCTTTCTCTCCCGATATCTGATTGAGGCGATTCAAAGTGAGTAGAAAATTTAACTTAAAGGCTACAACTTTGATAAATATAATATTTCCAATTCTGACTTTTACTATGACAAAAATGGATCTCAATTTTCGACTAAAAATATAAAATATAACTTGTGTGATTGAAATTGATTTTGATCATATTCCATTTCTTTTTGAATTCTAACTCCATCCAATTGTCTCCTAAAAATCTTCAAAGTATCATCTTGTGTCCAAATTAACTATTGAATATTTGCAATTTGGTCCTCAAACTTTGGATTTTTCCATTTTTCCTTGATATTCTTTTATTTCTTCCAATTCCTCGTTTAACCATTGAGTTTAACCTATATAATATAAATTACAATAATTTAGGTTATATTTTGTCAAAATAATTGCAGATATTTTAGGTCTTGAAAAAGTGTACAAAATACACTTATTAAGGTACCTAAACATTATGCATAGTTTATCAATTTATTTGTTGTTATTAGCACTTGAGGATCATCTTTAGAGGTCTAACTTTATAAAGAGTCATAGTCAAGCATTTTTTTTTTTATATTGGTTAGTACTTTTATACTTAAACGATGTGGGATTTTGCCCTTGGCATGTCCCGCAAGATATTTGTTCCTCTGAACACATTAATCTTGAAATCTGAAAAGCTCATTTTAGCTTAAGAGTATGAAATCTTCTTAACAGGTCAGTATTGTTAAGAATAGTCATCAAAAACCTTGTATGTTTGTTATTTATTTCATTTGCAACTGATCAATTGATATGACATTTAACCCTTAACTACCATGAAAGATGCTAGTTTGAGCTTTAGGCAAACAAAATTATTTGTTTTGTTTAATAGACTTTGATACCATATTTAGCCCCAATTGTCGCTCCATTAAAATTTTAGTTCATTTTTATCTCTCTTCTCGTTAATCACATAATCTCCAATAAAATATTATTATATGTAAACTTTCTCTAAAAGTTTATTATTCCAAAATGCATTTTTCCCAAAATTTCATTAAACTCGAGCCCAAACAAGGTAATATTGTTAAAAGAAGTAACTAAAACATTTATATGTTATGATTTTACCCTTGGAACAATTACGTAACTATACAAGGCAAATTTCAAATTCTTGCGCATTAATATCTATCTTAAGCTAAAAAAGTAAAAGTACTTTTAGATCACCTTTTATCTAATCGAATAACTTTTTTTTTTCTTATTTTAAGTAAGAAAGTTACTTTCTGAAATTAATCCTTACCGAATTATCAAAATAAGTAACTTATTTTAAAACATTCACTTTAAAAAATGATTAACTTAAAGTTACTTGTTTAATGAAGACAACATGTTTCAGCTTATAGCCAAACACATTGTAGCTGTCTTGGTCTGTTGTTCAATCAATATTGACAAAGCACAAAGAAACCTCAACACAGCTATAGACAGCAAAACAGGTCCAACGTTAGTACTAGTTTTATTCATGAAAGCAATTATTCCAAATGGAAGAAACAAGGAAATATTCTACCTATATTATTTATATAGGTTAAAAGGCTACTTATTTTCACGAGGTTGAAAACTGTTGTGCAAATGGCTATCCACCATAATGAAATCAAGCTTTATGGAAATTTTTTATGTACATGCTTGTAAAAGCTTTTTGTACATAATAATGGTCAAATCTAACTGTCGTGACCATACTTTTACACTTCGATATGCCCTTCATGGAAAAAATGTTTGAAAAAAACTTTGGTGGTGTTGGAATGACAACATTGATTTATTTATTTGAGTTATTCTTTGTCTTGTTGAGATTTGTAAGATGCGTATCCTTTCTAGGTACATGTATTGAGTAAATTCATGTACTTTCCCTTTGAACATGAATAATTTTAGGGGAGGTGTATTTATAATAAATATTGATACATTGTTTTAGAATCTATCAAAGGTTATATACCATTGCACATTTTATACAAGTCAATCAAAGAAATGAAGTAAATTGTAAGCTCGGATCCTTGCTTCTCTCTCCAAATATTTATTGCATCTTAGAGTTCCCAACATGTTGTTCTTCTTCTGGTAATTTTTTTTATTGAAAACCCTAGTTTCTTTGAAACCACACATGACAAAATTCTTGTTTTCCGAGAGAAAATCGAGATGAGTTAGCCCGAGGCATTTAGCTTTTATCTTTATTGTATTCTTATCACTTTATTCAAGATTTTAAAATATGTAATGCGTGGTATTGAATTTCAATCGAGCATCAATCATTACAAGCATATGCATAATTATATGTTTTCCAATTTTTAATATTATTTTTAATATTTTAAAGTAATAAATAAATAAAATAATGTATCTTTTGCGTTTTATAAATATTCTTCAAGTTTTCAACTAAAACATATTGCTCAAAATCAGAAATATTATAATTATTTGGTAATCAATTCCTACGATTACATTAGACACGAACACTGATTTAAAGAACTCTAAAACTTGTCTATTGGATTCTATTTCAATCTTCTCTTCTTCATCTAATTCATCTTCCGTGTCATTCGATACAAAATCATGTTTATCGAGTTCCTTTATTTCAACTCGAGAATTTCTATTATCTTTTGTTGATGGTAAGATATGATTATCAACCTCCTCTTCATTATTGAACCATCAACCATAAAAAAATATGTATTACTAGCTTCACTTACTAGTAAAATTAGAGGAAGACCGAAGAAGAAGGAGATTCAGGCTTGACATAGATAGTTTGCAACTTTACGAAATATTTATTTTGATTTTTTTGAACGTCAAAACCTACATATTATTGTATGTAATTCATGGGCTTAGATAATTTGGGCTAATTTAATATTTGTTGGGTTCAATTTAATATTTAATTTAATATATATATATATATATATAAGTAATAAAAATGGGCTGGATTTTGTTAAACAAATTTTGAAAAAATTTTATCACAAATGCGTATGCATTTTGACGTTCAAGCTTGCAAATACGATCAACGAAATGGGTTGATCGAATTATCATGCGCATACCCCATACGTGGAACGTTTCGAAAATGCATCAAACATATGCAAACATATGTGAAGTATATGTATGCATTTTATAACGAAATGGGTTGATCGAATTATCATGCGCATACCCCATATGTGGAACGTTTCGAAAATGCATCAAACATATGCAAACATATGTGAAGTATATGCATGCATTTTATAACATTACTTTTATTCAACCTTTTAAGCCTGTCTCATATTTTCTTGAACTTTGAATTGAAAAGATTGTTTAAATTCTACTTTCATTTTATTTTTTGGAGGTCTGTGAAGCCTTTTCTTACCTAGTTGTATTTTATATATATATTTTTATATATTTTTCCGATTGCTATAGATTCTTCAAAATCTTGAAATCATTTCGAACCCAAAAAGAAGAGAGAACAATAAAGATAAAGACATGTGTTAAGCAAAAGTCAGACAAAAAAATGGCATCTTCTTTAAAAATAAGAATACTTATTAGTTTATAAGTAAATTTACTCAGAAAATACTTTTTTTACAATAAGTCAAAATTATTCCATCTTGCAATCTACAATTTTATAATCAGAATTCATCACAAAGAAGAATATTCCGAACTTAAAATATTATAAATAATAATTAGTAAATAGAATTTGATGGGGAGCACTAATTATTGCATTCCATTCTACTTTATCATAACTTTTTCTTTTCAGCCGTCTATGTTTAATCAAGATTTCTTTATTATGGAAGATTAAGCCGTAGTTTGGTGTCAAATAAAATAATATTTTTTTTATAAGAGTTGATGAAATGTGTGATTAAAAAATTGTGGATCTCATCAAATGTGTCGTTAAAATTTATTATTGAATTTGACTTAAGATTATATCAAGTTGTAATCTATACAAAATATGGGCTAAATTATGGTATTATATATACTAAAGCCTCTGTTTGAGCCTTATTTTTGGAGATAGATTTTATAAAAAGTGATTACAAAGTAATTAAAATTTTTGGCTTACGTATAAAATTATTTTATTGAGAGAATTTATTTCTAAAATTGAGTTTGAAAAAAATACTTTAAAGATTAAAGAATAGGGCTCAAACTGGGCTAAAATATATTTAGATCTAACTACCTAAAAATTACATTTAATTAATGATTATTGGAAATTAGTAATCATGGTCATTTCTAGATACTAAAATCAGCAAGAAAAATATAAAATAAAAATAGAGATTGGAAAATCCCTTGCAAAATTATGCAGCGAGATGTTGTAATGCGATGGATTTTTTTTTTTCCGTGAATTCCGCTAATATTTCTTTCTAATATCAAAAATTCTATTTATTACATGTTTTCTTTTTGAAACATTGTGTCTAAGCTATTCTAAAGTATGTATTTGTATTTATTTGAATGATTGATTCTCTCACAGTTGTATTTAAGAAAATATATGCTTTTCCTACCTAAGTTATATTGATTAACTTATTTTGAACAAGTACAGTGTCTTACTAGCAAGTTTTGTTTTAATAATTTTTAAAAATATTTATGAAAAAAAAATGAAACAGTCCAAACAGTTGTTTTAGTACATTTACTAAACCTATTATTTAGTTACGAGTAAACAATCAAATATAGCCTAAATTTGGACTCTGCCAAGAAATCTTAGCCCCACATGCCCATGTTATTCCCTTATCTAACGTTCATGTGGAGCCTTCCCACACATGGCAGGTACCCTCCCCCCTTCCCGCATCAAGGTGAACAAGATCTCGTTCGATCTGATTTTGTTGAGAGTCAGGTCGAATTGAGTAGCACCGGAAATTCTACACTTGAAACCAAATGGCTCTGTTTATCCATCCACCTCTCTCCTTGAGGTGAGTACGATCCGATTTGGTATGATTTTATTGAAAATTAAATAAACTAGAGTAATACTGAAAAGTCTATACCCGAACCAAGTGGAGCCTTAGGGTGAGGCACCTCAACCCCACCCACCACCCAACCCTTCACCTTGAGGCGAGCATAGATTGATTAGGTCCAATTTTAACATGATTCTGATTGAACCGAATACCAATGAGTCCTCCTAAAATCAAATGGTTATGCCACCATAGGTGGAGCCTTTCTAGTTTCCCATTCACATGGCTGGCATCCCTCACCCGCACCTCAGGAATCAACGAACCTGATTCTACTCCCACATCCCCCCAAAACGCATCTTGACCTTCCCCTCATTTGATTCCACAAAAAAAGTCATCCATATGGGCGGCTGAGCTTGTCTCTCTCCTGTCCCCTGAATAGAGGAGCAGTTGCCTCAAAGGTGCTGCCACTCCTGCCGACAGCTTTACTTGCCTTTGTCCGAAATTTATGCAGTTGATACCAATAACGTGCTAAAATATAATTCCTTCCCCCTTTGTAAGTATCACATATCTATATAACAACACCTTTTAGTTTTCTTCACACAAAAGTATTTTACCTTGAAACAAAGGCTTTAGCTTATTTCAAGAAATTCATCGGATACTTCTTCGAACTTGTTCACAAACTTGGCTTTGAAAGTTGAGGGCTTTTTGGGGTACAGAATTATTCCACAAATTAAGAGTTCATTTGGGAAATTACCAAAAGTAATTATGGCTCATGAAAATGATCTAAATCTTAAGGCAACTGAGCTGAGATTGGGATTGCCAGGCACAGATGAATCTGAGGACATGGTTTCCACCGCTAAAAATAACAAGAGAGCCTCGCCTGAGTCTGTTGATGACAGTGGATTAAAGGCCAATTCTGCAGCAAAATCTGCTGATAATGAAACCTCATCTGCATCCAAGTAAGTCGTGCATCAAAATGGTTCGATTGTGAAGAGCTTAATCTATATACTAAAGTTTATGTGAGGTTTTTGTCAGCATGCAACTGACCTGCTGGGTTGGTATTTGATTTTTCAGGGCTCAAATAGTTGGATGGCCACCGGTGAGGTCCTATCGGAAAAACAATCTCCAGCCCAAAAAGGCAGACTCTGAAACTGGGATGTATGTGAAAGTAAGCATGGATGGAGCCCCTTATCTTAGAAAGGTTGATCTCAAAGTTTATAATGGATATTCAGATCTCCTCAAGGCTTTAGAAAGCATGTTCAAACTGAGCATAGGTAAGAATTCATTCTTAATTTCTTGAATTATTACATGCATAAGAAATACATTTATAAGGGCATATTTGGTACAACATATTGTATAGTATTGGAATGTCCAGTATCGTTCAGTCGAAGTTACCAAATATTCCTCAAATAGGATTTCCATTGGTTGTGGTGTGTTCTAATGGAAGTATGGTATTTAATTTTATTCATCAGGGGAGTACTCAGAGAGGGAAGGCTACAAAGGATCAGAATATGCACCTGCTTATGAAGATAAAGATGGGGACTTAATGCTTGTTGGAGATGTTCCGTGGGAGTAAGTTCCTTCTCTCTGTCTGTGCACGCGTTTTTTGCGTAAACGCACATACAAATAATATTACGACATATTTAATACACAGTACTCGATATGACTAATACTAATCTTGTTTATGTATGTTATTGTGCAGTATGTTCATGTCATCCTGCAAGAGACTCAGAATCATGAAAGGATCAGAAGCCAAAGGCCTAGGTTGTGTCTTGTGATCCCCAAAAGTTTCAAATCGAATGCCTCTTACAAAGCAAGAATCTTATTACAGCTTGAGTCGTCGAAGAATCTTGATTGTAAAATCCTCAATTTTAACAAACAATTTCCTTCAAACCTCGCATGGGAGGTTAAACAGGAAGACAAAAGTTTGCAGTTTTCATAGCATAATTTACAGCAGGAAAACCATGGTGGTTTTACGATCCTGTGATTTTAATGTTTTGTTTTTAATAAATATATTAGTACAATACATACAAAGATAAATTTTCTGACAGAGACATTGTATAAAGAACTTCGCATACAATATTGTAATCTGTTTTTCATTATAGTAAAAATTACCAAAATGATGTAAGTGTTATGCCCTAAGTCCAATCAACTTTGGAGCATAAACACTTTTAATACATATATTATCGATGCATATTTATGGCAATATCTATTATTTAATTAAAATAATAT